>CM031579.1:15728865-15772117 GCA_018467065.1 Ephestia elutella | reverse complement strand
TATATATATATCTTATTCTACTACTACACTACAGTTTTTACATTTCCATAATTGTAATTATTTTAAGGTATAAGAATGGAGAAGTTTCCAATTCCATATATTTTTTGTTATTTATTTCAAAATATAGGTATGCGTTTTGAAATAAATAACAAATACATAGCAATATGGAGCGCCGATCCAACCTGCGGACTTATGTTTCAAAAGAATTTAAAATTTGGAGTCTTTCTTTCTTTAATATCAAATGTAAATAACGCTTGTGTCAGCATTTTCTTACGTGGCGTCGTCGTCCAAAGTTGAAATTAAAAATTTTCCAAATTAAAATTGTAAAAAATATATTCGAAAGAAAACTTTGTCATCGTCGAACCAATAAATAAGAATGAGAAATAATAAATATAAATGACGATATATGTATCTTCATCAAATCTTCTCAGAAACATTTATATTGCTACTTTATTTTCCTGCAATCAAACTTTTTGGAAAAGTCCATTTTCTACCTAAAAATGTACATTTTAGTAAGGGTTGCTTTAGTATCGTCCAAGCTTTGCTCAAATGTGTGAATTATTTTTTGGATTATTTTGAGAAATAATTTAGTTGCTGATATGATTCTTTCAATAGCGATTATATTATTGGGAGATTTTAATAATTAAATTAAAATATTGTCGTAATAATCAAATTAAAATATTGTCTAGTTCCCTATTTAGAAAGCACGGATGTATTTTAAAATTCCTGTGGTAAAGACATAAGTTTATAACTTGTCCCAAAAATGGAGAGTATCGCAACTCGATGAGCAAATAAAACACATGAAAGATCGCCGGATCGCAGCTTTGAATAAGTTAGGGCAATATGGAGATTGTTTCATACACACACAACCTGATGTATAGTACGGTTTTATACAGAATAGACTAGAAGATTCCTTTGACTTCGTTTGCTTCGCTTTGAGAAATATAAAGTGACTTAATTTTTTTAAAATAAATTTGAGGTATTTAAACAACGATCCCGAGCTGAACAGTTTTCGATCAGCTGATCGATCGGAGAGAAAAAATAATAATTTTTTCACATAGATTTCAAATCTTTTTTTTTATTTTGTAGAAGAATAGTAGGCAAACGTAACGTAACGTAACGTAACGTTTCCTGGTGGTATGGTAAGTAGTCTCCTGCGATTTGGCCAGTGTCCAATAAGTCACTCTCTATAGGGAGGAATAATACAAAGATCAGACCAAAGAATGCCCAGCCAATACCAGCTACCAAAGTTTGTATGTCAACAATTGATGTGGGTAACCCAGCGGGCTGTTACCCAGTCGTATCATTGAACGAGTGATCGGTGATGTGTGAATGACAGGTATGAAAGATATTATGGACCTGTTTTTTCTTACCAAGTGTTTAATGGGCACAGAATTTGACGCGTAAGCGTAAATATGTGTGAATGTGGATGAATATCCACACATACATATGTGCGTTGTATGTTCATGTGCTGTTTTGGAGAACAAGCAGAAATAGTCTGGAAAATTTCTCGGCAATACTCTCGACAGCAGAAAATGTCGAATTCCCGAAAAATTTGGAAAATTTTTAATGCAATACATTTTTGAGAACAGAGAATATCTTAGGCAAGTCACTAGCCAGGTCGCTAAGCGAGTTTTGATGAAATTTAGTCCACTAGTAAAGCCTAGAATAGCACATAACCTACTTTTTTTCCCATTCCCATGGGCGCGGAGCTACGAGGCACTTTGAGTTTTTCGTTAAACGGAAAAGCTGTTTTTAGGGTTCCGTACGTCAAAAGGCAAAAACGGAACTCATATAAGATCACTTTGTTGTCCGTCTGTCTGTCAAACTTTTTTTCTCAGGAACGCTTAAAGGTATCAAGTTGGAATTAATATCGAATACTCGTTTTGCAGGAATATCCATATTATTATTTTGGGTACGATAAGCGTGGCATTTATAGGTGGTCTTCAATGTACGATACTTGCTTGATACATTTCTTGTATTGTATATATAGACACTGTGTACATAACTACATGAAGATTAGGAGGTGATAGGTACAATTTGTTCTTAATTCGTCCAGTTGATTTTCGTTTATCATAATATTATACTCTCTCTCTCTCTCTCAGCCGAAAGACGTCCACTGCTGGACAAAGGCCTCCCCCAAGGATTTCCATAACGACCGGTCCTGCGCTGCCCGCATTCATGCGCAACCCGCGACCTTCACCAGGTCGTCGGTCCACCGAGTGGAAGGCCTGCCAACACTACGTTTTCCGGTTCGTGGTCGCCACTCGAGAACTTTTCTGCCCCAACGGCTATCTGTTCTACGAGCTATGTGCCCCGCCCACTGCCACTTAAGTTTCGCGATTCTGCAGGCTATGTCGGTTACTTTAGTTCTCCTACGGACCTCCTCATTTCTGATTCGATCACGCAGAGAAACTCCGAGCATAGCGCGCTCCATCGCCCTTTGGGTGACCTTGAGCCTTCTTATGAGGCCCATAGTAAGCGACCACGTCTCTGTTCCGTATGTCATTACTGGCAACACACACTGGTCAAAGACCTTAGTCTTGAGACACTGCGGTATTTTGGACGAGAAGATATCGCGAAGCTTCCCGAACGCTGCCCAGCCGAGTTGGATTCGACGGTTGACCTCTTTCTCAAAGTTGGACATACCCAACTGAACTGTTTGTCCCAAGTATAGATAATTGTCAACAACTTCGAGTGTAGAGTCTCCAACCTTCAGAGGAGTGGGTGCGACACGGATATTAAACATAATTTTCGTCTTGTCCATGTTCATTTTTAGACCCACTTGTTGAGAGGCTCTACAGAGGCCATCGAGCATTGTGCCTAGGTCTTCCAAGGTCTCAGCCATGACTACGATATCGTCAGCGAATCGAAGGTGAGTGAGGTACTCGCCGTTGATATTGATGCCGAGTCCGCTCCAGTCCAGAAGCTTGAAAACATCTTCCAGGGCGGCGGTAAACAGTTTCGGAGATATCACGTCTCCCTGTCTCACCCCTCGCTGCAACTGGATAGGTTTGGAGCCTTGATCCTGGAGACGGACCGACATGGTGGCGTTTTCGTACAAACACTTCAGCGCTTCGATATATCGATAGTCAATTTGGCACCGTTGGAGAGACTGTAGCACAGCCCAGGTCTCGATCGAATCGAAGGCTTTCTCGTAGTCCACAAACGCCAAGCATAATGGCTGATTATACTCCTCAGTCTTCTGTATAATCTGCCGCAGCGTATGTATGTGGTCTACGGTACTAAAGCCTTTTCGGAAACCAGCTTGTTCGGGAGGCTGGAAGTCGTCAAACCTGCGAGCGAAACGATTCGTAATGACTCTCGAAAACAGTTTGTAGACATGGCTCAGAAGTGAGATAGGCCTATAATTCTTCAATAGGGTTTTGTCACCTTTTTTGAAAAAAAGTACCACCACACTTCTTCACCACGATTCTGCAATTCGAGCTGAAAGCTCACGGGGTTTTGGAGCTGGATAGGCGCTGGTCGGAGCGTAGACTTCATCAGTCGACACCTTTCGAGTTTTATTCTAAGATTCAATGTGCCTCTTACCAATCGGTGATCGCTTCCTGTTTTTACGGCATTGATCACAGAGACATCATTGAATATGTGCCTCTTCGTCGACAAGATGAAGTCAATCTCATTTTTTGTAATGCCATTAGGATGCAACCATGTCCACTTTCGCTGTTTTGGCTTTTTGAAGAAGGAGTTCATCATAAAGAGCTCCTTCTCCATAAAGCCGGCCAGCAGATGACCACGTGCATTCCTCCTTCCATATCCAAAATTTTCCACCCTCAGCTCATCGTCGCTTCGTTTGCCCAGTTTCGCGTTAAAGTCCCCCATCACAACGGTATAGTGGGCCTGGGAGCTATGTATGGCTCTAGAAATATCCTCATACATAGTCTCTACCTCGTCGTCGGAGCGATATGAGGGCGGTGCGTATACTTGTATTACCTTCAACGAATACCGTTTGGTAATTCTGAGTACAAGGTACGCTACCCTCGCCGAAACACTCTCGACCTGGACCACGTTGTTGACGAGGGACCTGTGGACGATAAACCCGACACCACCCTGGGACAGTTGGTCACCCTCCCGGAAATAGAGCAGGTTTCCGGACTTGAGGATCATGGTGTCCTCCCCCTCTCTTCGGACTTCACATAATCCTACAATATCCCATCGTAACCTGCTCAATTCTTCCTCCAGTTCAGCGAGCTTCTCGTCGGTCCGCAATGTGCACGTGTTATAAGTTGCCAGGGCCAAGGGTCGTCGGGGTTGGTAGCCTGGCATCTGCCGGGGATTCTTAGCACCCCCTGCCCCGCCGTTACCGTGACCGCTACCAGAGTCCGGGATAGCGGGGCCGCCGGGGATTAGGCCGTGTTATGGGTGTAACAACCATAGGGGGGTTTTGCCGTAATCGCCACGCTTGGCAGGCGGGTTTGCGATCGCAGTGTGATGTCATAGTACGCGGAAAGATGCTGCTGCCCATCCTCCGGTGTTTTAGATCCCTTAGTTGACTCTTACGACACCCACGGGAAGAGATGGGTTGGTGCTATTCTAGGGCCACACCAAAGGCCCATTGAATATTATACTATATATTAATAATTTCCTTAATTCATACATGCTAAAAAGTATACATTTACACTTATTATGTAGCAAACTGGAGGCATCATATTACTAAAATAAAAAATCTTAAGTGAATTTGATAAAAAATAATCATAAAACTCAAGCATTCTACAAACCCTTGACTTAAAAAAATAATCCTCGATATATCATACAAAGATTTAAAAAAATGTATTGATTAAAAATCGTTGTAGCGGAAACTTAAATCGAATTTTAATCCGATTATCTGCGGAATCGATCGTCGAATTTAAAGGTTGACACGTTTTGCAATTTTGTTCGTGTTATTGGGGCTTAACCCGACCACAAAAGTTAGATAATGTTTTTAATCGGTTAGTGTAATTTTTTATTTATTTTTTACCATTTTCCATGTTTTCCATGTTTCCGTGTTTTCCATGTAACATTCATTACATTACATAACATTCCATGTAACAGCAATAAATAAATGTAAAAATAGGTACCTACACTACAAAAAAATATATCTAATTTGTTTATGTAATTTTTATATTCTTATTATCTAATTTATTTATTCTACGACTAGCTTTTACCTACGAGTTCGCCCACGTGATTTGTTTTAGCATTTTTATGAAAGAACCATAGTCTAGTAGCGCAGCCATATTTTTTATTTTTACAAAATTTGTCATTTACTTTGATATTAATTTACCTATAAAATTGTCATACTATGTTAGCCTCATTAGAAACTATCACAAAAGATTCAAATCTGCCTCAGATTTTTTAATAAAAAGGCGAATAGTATTTCAAATTCTCTGTCATCAACAGCTCTCCAAAATATCTCCAGTACACATCAAACACCTTTCAAAACAAACCTATAATTTGACCAAAGTTGTTCATAAATTAATCAATACCACACCAGTAATTAAACCAACTGATTGATGATTTAAATGATCGGCAATTATAATCGAGGAATGTCTGAAGCACGCGTAAGGGTGAATAATTAAAAAAAAAAGTGAGTGATCATGTTTTTGCCTACGGCTTTTGATGGTCATTGTGGCAAATGCCAGCGATTTAAGTAACCAATGGTCAAATTCTATTTATCTCATAGAGCTAGATTTTTTTTAAAAATTTTACATCGAGACACAGACAGCTGAGGATGCGGCATACTATTATATGAACGCTTTTGGGCTTCATTTGACAATCAAGTTTATAGGTCTATTAAAGAATGATTTTTTTTCTATGTCCATGATTTAGTCATTGATGATTTATCTATATTTCATAGGCAAGAAATGTTTGACCCATAGAATAAAGAGTTTTATAAAAATAAGTGTTCTATTTTTTTCAAGAAATTAGTAAGTGTAAGTCCCTTCATAGTGAGAAATACTACTACCAAGAGATACAGCTATATAGTCACGTCTTTATCTCTTACGGGGTAGACAAAACCAAGAGTCTTGTCTTGAGACTTCGAAGGCCAAGCTTTGCTGAAAAATCAACTTCACGAAAAAATAATTTTACTATGTTGCGACTACGTTTGATTTTTACATTGTCTTTTAATATGAATAGGTATGTCTCTTGGTTCTGTCTATCCCGTAATGGATAAAGACGTGTATGTGCATCTTAATTACAAATTTTAGTTAAGTTTTCGCTTAAGCCCTGAGAGGATTATAGAGATTTTAGTTTACGGGTAAGAATGACATATGTCGAAGCCCCAACTAAAGGACTTGTAAAATAAAATAAAAAGTTAAGTATTATATATTTTTTATCCCAAAATTCCCACAGGAGCAGAGCCCTAGGGCGCAGCTAGATCTCGATAAAAGTAAAACAATAATATCCAGGGCTGCCCAACGCGGGCCGGGGCGGGGCCGCGTGATTGACAGCCCTGACAGCGGCTAAACACAGGTCGCGAAAGGTACACCTTTTTTCTTTTGTTAACCCGTGCGATGCGACCGCGAATGTTTTGGGGGTTCTGTACATATTTGTTTTTTTTTTAAGTTTTTGTACATTCGTCCAATTTTGAAACAGAGTTGAATATTAAAACATGGATTTTTAAAATACTTTTATCAATTTTAGACTCAAATATGGATTCCACTAGTGGCAGATTTTTCTCATGTCACTTAAAAGCATCTGATATTACTGACATGGAATTGTCATTACTTAGTGACTACCGCCATCTAGCGGTAGTAGTGTAGTAAACTGAACAGTCGAATATTGAGCTGGTTGCCTATTGATGTCTCCCTTCACTGGAAGCGAGTAGTGGCTGCCTGGCAGACGGAAGCACCACCACTGTAGAGATTATTCTTATAATAGTTTCTTATTTAGCTTTTCACAAAAACAAAAATTATCCTTTTTCTTTTTATTAAATATATTTATTTCAGAAGAGGGCTCCACTTATACCACTGAAACTAATAAACTGTGGAACCCACTCGATAAGTCATTAAAGATCCGAGCATTTCTTGCGGATCTCTAAAAATCGAATACATCGCTCGCTTTCAATCCATTGTGATACACAGTCGGACGCAACATTTGGATTTGATACTAGTTTTTTACACGTATGGATTTAGATAATTCCAGGGAACAGATGTGTGAACTTTTTGTATGCAAGATTGTCGGTTTGTGGCGTTTTGAAGTTTTTAATTATTTTGATATGGTCATCAATATGATAAGGGTTGATATTTTGAGTTATTTCGGCGATTGAATGGTTTTTTATTTTTTTTATGTGTAAATGTAAATAGATAAAACTTTTGATTAGCTAATAAAAAGAATATATTAAATATAGATATGTATATAATTATTTATATCACAGGATTTAATTATCACCCTCTTTTCCCCCTTCCGTGACAATTTCGGGATAAAAAGTGCCTTATGCTATCACCAGTATTTTTGAAAACAAAAAAGTCATATCATTCCTCAATGTAGTAACTAATATACTTATAGTACGGAAATAGCTATTCATATAAACATTAAGTCAAATACATCTATCTGTCATTTAATAAAAAGGCCATATCACCAAGCCCTCAGAACCATTTAGCAATAACTTGAAGCTCTCAAACCCTAATAAGATTGACATGATTCCGCCGACCAATAAAAGATGGGGTCGAACCCATAAAACTATAAGCAGAAAATATCGTCCGGGAATTTCCGGGCTATAACCGTGACCATCTGAAACCCGAAATGTCATACCGATGAATTCATGTTCGTAATTTTTTGCGCGCTTTATCGCCTTTCTTTATTACGGCGGACGGTTTGGTGGGGTCTTTTTGGTACTCGAACGCATGCACAGGGATAAAATGGATACCCTTCTTCTTGCTGATGAAGATGCCATTCCAACGATCAAATTGCTCCCGAAAAGTGTTCCGCCTCTTTTACGGCCTTATCGGTGGCGGCTATCAGATCATCCCGAGTGCAGGTGTTAGGGCACAGGGGGCAGGACAACAAATGCTCCATAGTTTGGGGAGAGACACCACACTCCCACACATTTTGTTAGGTATAAACCCCCACCTAGCCATGCTGTCCTGATGGATACCCTGAATTTTGGTTTTATAGGTATACTTGGTTTTAACAATAATTATGAATAATACAACTATAACATTTAAATATTTGGTCTGGGCGCGTTTTGGGCTTCATCGACGATGATTTGCAGTTCTTTAGATAGATACTAGGTATTAAATCGGTTTTCTGTAGATTCATTATTTTGAGTTATGTAATCAATGACATTCTAATACACAATGTGTATTAGAATGTCATTGTATGTAATAGTTAACTTGCAATATAAAATGATATGTGAAGTAGGTGTGATGATGAATTAACACACTTACTATCTTCCTAAAATCTAAATATTTGACCGACCTAAAATTGACGATGCTAAAAGTAGTGGTGCCTCTCCATTACTGAAGGTAGGTCGTCAGTTTCGCAAACTCCTCTCTGTTTATCTCTAAGCGAAACAGGTTTTCAACCCTTTTAATTCAAGTCCATTTTCGCATGTTCCTCAGCCATGATCCTTTACATATACCAGCACGCATTTTGCCTTCTATTTTGCTATAAGTTAAAGTAGCTCTTTTAACAGCAGCTTTTAAGCAGATGCTAGAAATAATGTGTTTTTATTTTATTTTGGTTTCAGAGAAAAAAACTACTATTCATACTTTGTTTTTACATTTTAATTTTTTTAAAATAACTTCTAGCCTTTTTTGATAAGGGGTCTAAAATATAGACACATAGGGAGTATATCTTTATTACACGAACATTTTTGTCGTGTAGGGCAGCACCGCTATATATTTTTATAGCCGGGGACACTTTTCCGAATAATTTGTTTATAGCAGCCATATTGGTTTCGGTTCTTAACGTTTTAATAAAGGGGGTTTTATTTTCTAATAATATAGGATGGTTCGTGCTGTTGAGAATTTTGTAGTCTTGTTGGTGGCAATAAAATAAATACATTTATTATTGAAGTCTTATAGAGTTATTTATTTATTTAAAACTTTATTGCACAAACTATAAAAATTATGTACAAAAGTTGGACTTGTGTGTTTATGACTTATCCATTTTTTTAAATGTTTATTTTCAAACAAAAACTTAGCCTAAATAAAAATTTATTTGTCATAACTTGTGCATCTTAAAGTCGTTGAGTTCTTTGCTATTGCCATTCAATTCCAGGTATTTTTTGTAAATCCACTAAAAAATAAACTAGAGTTCAAGTTTCCTCACGAGGTTTTCCTTTACTTGAAGTTGTGGTCTATTTAAACTCTTATATATGATTAGCCTTACTCAAGGAGCATGAGATGGATAAGAACCTAGGGCCTTTCAGCCACTAACCAACGTGACTTAACCACTTGACCATCAGTAAGCAAACGCTCCTAAACGGTATACATTAAATATGACATTGTATTAGTAAGATTTAAGTCCCACATGGCAGATTTACGCAGTAAATCCCATTAGGTTTGCCCAGCGCTGGGCTATCTTCAATCTCGGCGGTCAGTTACAAACAACTGCCGCGTAGGCTCGGCACACCTAAATTTCGGCTACCCGCACTAGCATAGAGCTATGAATATTCAGACTATCCTACTTAATAGTGTTTCGAAGTATTCAATAGTAGTAAAGTAATACTTCCATGCCATTTCTTCCTAGAACAGACATATTTTTGCATAAAAGGAGGTTCTAACAACTAAGAACTCATTTATATAATTAATAAACTTTTTTTTTTTTTTCAAAAAGGCACAAATAGGTTCAGGTATCCAGTTAAAGGTAGTCAAAGGCTAGGGCTTTTAGTCTCAAGACTTGGCTTTGTCTGAGATAAAGAACTTTTTTGCTGTTTCTGTCTAGATATACACAGCGAGAGAGAGATACAACGAGCGACAACGATGGTTTTGCTTAAATCTCAGTTTAAACAATGTGAAGTATTTTATTATATTAGGTACTACTTCTTTAGTTAAAAGCAGGGCTTGCTAACCTGGTTAAAATTCTAAACCAGCTTACTCGATGCGCCATACATTTAAAAAAAGAGCGTTTTAAATCAGTTACGGTTGAGCAAAACCATATATTATTTCTGGTTATGTTCAAAGCGCGATATCATTTCAGTTCCTGTTCAAAATACCGGAAAGACCCAAAACATTTCGCTCTTTTCGACGATCGTGTTCTATCACGCTCTAACTATGATTATTTCTCACTCTCGCTCGATATAAATCTAACCAATCTACACGTTGAGACTTGCAAATGCGTAAGTGAGATAAAACGCTGAGCGACAACGATGGTTTTCACTCCGATCGTAATGGCTCGAGCGTTACTGCGTAACCAGGTCAAAACACTTATTTTTTATATTAACCGGTACTACTACTTTAGTTAAAAGGAAAGGATGGCAGCATTATTTATGTGTATTTTTAAGAGATATTAATAAATAATAATAAAAAAAAAAACCATCAATCAATCAAATTGTATTTGCCGTATATGTCAGAGAAATTGGCTCGGGGTATTACATATCGGCAGCTGCTTTGACTAGCACTTAATTATTAATATATTGTGCCGTGTACAGATACTATACTCGGCTAAAGAAACATAGCCTCTTACAGAAGAGGCTTTCTATGGCTGAGTATAATAATGCTTCGACTCGCACTTATTTATCAATATATTGTGCCGTGTCTGTGAGAGGCACGTATCTATGCTCGCGTTCGCAGAGCGTGTCGTCTCGGACATAACACAAAAATGGCAGCCACTTCGACTCGCACTTATTATCAATATACTGTGCCATGTCTGTGAGAGACATGTATCTATGGCCGCGTTCGCAGAGCGTGTCGTCTCGGACAAAACATATTGGTGGACGGGCCGACTCGCACTTATTCACAGCCGCACTGCATTGTTCGATGTGGTGCACACCATTTATATCTGACTTAGGATTTGTTTGTTTAACTAGAGAGAATACAGGTTAACAAAGCTGTTTAGTTTTTCTTTTTTTTGTAGGATTCGGCCAAAGAAAATTGTAAAGAGCATTATCGAAATATACTTTATAGAGGGTGTTGTTAACACTGGTGTCAGATTTGTCTCAAGTGGTCTAAATGCATAAAGATGCATAATGACCATAAAGCGGCAGCAGTCGTATACACACTAGTAAACTAAACAGTTAGCCAGTGTGCAGGCCTCACAATGTTTTCCTTCACCGGAAGCACCACCACTTGCTATCTCTATGATTACTATTCTAGAGTTAGATTAATAAGCAAAATTATCAAAGAAATGTGACCTATCTCATTCAGAGAAGGAAACCTGCACGGTAGTTGATAATTCATTAGCTAGTAGTGTGTGAAATGGATTAGATAAATGGTATTGCATGTGTTTCATTCCACGTAATAATAATGATCAGGATGGATATTCTATCCTATCAATATTATAAATGCGAGAGTATGGTTGTGAGTTTGAGAGAGTATGTTTGTTACTCAATCACACAAAATTTACTGGATGAATTTTGATGATATTTGGTACACTGGTAGAAAAATACCGGGAATAGCACATAGGGTACTTTTTATCCCAAAATTTCCACGGAAGCGAAGCCCCGGGGCGCAGCTTGTAAACCATACTTTCAAAATACACAAGGGTTCATTTGAACAGTCGTTATCTTTCAAAACCTTTTACCAAATGGCTTTCACAAAACTCAGATCTGAATTGGAAACTCAGCAAAACAATATCTCTGTGACAGAGTAGACAATAAGCAATTTTTTATATTAAAATTTTCAATAATAACTAATGGATGTCAGAGAGCTCGCTATTGAGCACCCTTCAACGTTAAGGTGCAGTTCCACTGCTCCAAAAAATAGGACAATGTTTTTTTATTCGAAATCTATATTCATGTAAAACATCTACTGGTTCGGCTTGGTAGTAAAATCGACTCAAATACCGTGATGGCAAATGGCATGACGCAGTCGTGCCATGATGCTCAGATGTTTTTCATCTGCCGTCCGGTGACGGCCACCTTTCATAGGACTGTGCCATATCTATAGTAAGTTTCTTAGTGAGATGGCACATTACATACATAATACATATTTTTATTTTATACCTACATATTAAGCAGCATACGAGACTTAATATCTACAATAATAGGTATTAAATTAATTTGTAGATTCACAAAAATATATGAGGATCCCGGCGACTCGAATTTACAATGTTACTCAAAGTTTGAGATTGCACTTAAATAATGTTAACCGCAGTAATGGAATAGTACCTTTACGCATCAGAGTATTTTTGTCTACCCTCTTTTGTCTCATATTTGAGTGTTTGATGTCTACTTTCATTGTAGTGTCATAATTATGTAATTTTACCAGCAATGGAATGGGGAGGGTATTGATATTGATCCACCTTTTTGCTATTTTCAAGCGTCTTTATTATAAAGTGGATATAGTACCTCAAAATCTTCCTCAAACCTAAAAGCTAAGGATACCTCCACACATCTATATCTGTTAAGACGTTTAGGAATTATGGTGGAATAAAGAAACTCAAACCCTGAAAGCATAACACTCCTTTTTAACCAGTCGTGTAATAAAAGTGAATAGACAGACATACAGTCCTACCTAATAGCTAGATCGTCAGATATAGTACGTATCTATCGACAAACCACACTTGTTATTCAATAAGCTACCCCGTGTATCAATTTATCAGGGATTCAATGAAGGCGAAACTATATTTCATAGTCGTATAACCTGACATCGGTCTTGCATATTTAGGAGGATAATATTACAAAACCGACGAGCAACAATCTACTTTAGCTATACGTGATAAGGTTGATATTGTATTGGTGATAGTAGTAAAGTTGTGACGTTCAGAAGTGGGATAGGAGATTGCATATTGACGTCATCTAAAAGGGAGACGGCAGTCAAATGCAAAATGGTTGAACCATGGATTTGGCATATGTTATAGGGCGGAAACTAGCGGACACACAGGTAATAGTTAGGGTCCAAAGCTGAACCGAGATTTAATTTTTTGGAAATAAATGAAAAGCGATTTTTCCTTGTCTGTTTTGGTTTTTCAATAAATCCATACTAATATTATAAATGCGAATGTTTGGATGTGAGTTTGTGAGTTTGTGAATTTGTGAGTTTGTGAGGATGTTTGTTACTCAATCACGCAAAATATACTGGACGGATTTCGATGAAATTTGTTACAGAGGTAGATAATGACCTGGAATAGCACATAGGCTATGGTGAGAGATCAACGGACTTACCTTTCGAAGACACCAGACGTCGCTTTGCTGTCCTCGGGCCTCGTACCACGTGTCTGTCCGGGTAGGTAAGAGTCTGAGGGAACTTCACCAGGGAATATCCAAGGGTCACTGGTCTGTATGTATTTCGGGAGTGTCGTAAGTTCGATTTCGTAGGGTTTGGAGGAGCACAATCACGTCCACTCGTTGTTATGAGCGCGTAACGCCGCAGCTAACATTTCGCGTGCCGCGATAGGTTTGTGACTGATTTTGATGAATTGTGGACGCCAGATGTCGCGCGCGTCGTCGCATCGGCCAATGAGCAGAAAGCTTAGCATATCCGGCGCGAACACTGAGGTCTGAGATCAAATCACCATTTATTTATCTCAAGTTGTGTATTGATAGAAATATCAAAATAGAATCGAAAATAAAAAAGACAAATAAATTAAATATCCCATTCCGGTACGGAACATGCCGCTCACCTTAAAAGAATGGGATTCCTTTTAAGAAAGAATAAATTAGTTACTAGTTTAGTAGACTAAAGTAAAACACTTATAAGAAACTTCCTATAAAACTAAAGTTGAGCGTTCGTAGAACGACCGTAGTTAACGTAAGAAAAAATAAAATAAAGATAGTTTCCTGCATTCAGCCCTGCGACGAAGGTCTTGGGTTCAGTGGACAGTGGTAGACACTGCTGAATGCAGGAGCCATTAGAGACCTATTCTAATGGAAGAGGGCAGAGCTTAACCACTGCTCTCTTAAAAAATGTTTTCCCGGCCTGTAGGGTAACTACGCGGGTGATATTGTCCGAGCCAGGATGTAGCGCATGCACACGAGCCATCTTCCACTGAAGATGGGGAAGATTATCGTCGCGTACTACAACAATGGTTCCTTCACGAATGGGTTCACCGCGATCGTGATACCACTTGCTACGTTGTTGGAGTTCATGCAAGTATTCTTGACTCCATCTCTTCCAGAAGTGCTGGAAGCATTGTTGAACCCACCGCCATCGGGATAGGCGTGTGGGAGGTGTGTCGGTCAAGGAGACGTCCGGTAGAGTCGTGACGGGACCACCAATCAAAAAATGCGCCGGTGTTAACGGCAAGGGATCTGTAGGATCGGCGCTTAACACACACAGCGGTCGTGAATTGAGGACAGCTTCGACTTGGCATAACAAAGTATGCATTTCGTCATACGTTTGTACTTGGGTACCTATCACGCGAAGAAAGTGATGCTTAAAGCTTTTTGACACCCGATTCAAATAGGCCTCCGAAATGGCTCGCAAACGGGGGTTGGAAGTGCCACGTGACCCCTTGATGCAGCGTTTGAGCATGCAACGAACTTTGGACTGAATCGTTTCGTAGAAACTGATACAACTCCTTCAATTGGTTGTTACACCCCACGAAGTTTCTCCCACAATCCGAGTAAATATCCGAGCACAAACCGCGACGCGAAGTGAATCGGCGAAAAGCCGCTAGAAAAGCTTCGGTAGATAATTCCGATACTATCTCGAGATGTATCGCCTTGACTGACATACATACGAAAACTGAAACATAACATTTAATAATTTTTGCGTTGCGCACCTTGTTGGCGCGAACGTAGAATGGGCCAGCGTAGTCAACAGCTGTTTTTAAGAATGGACGTTCGGGTCTTAATCGCGCGGCTGGCAACGGCGCCATCATTGGTTGCGGATGCGTCGGCCGTAGGCGAAAACATCGCACGCAACGATGTATGCGCTGCCGAATAATGTCACGGCTTGACAGAATCCAATATTTTTGCAAGAGAAAGTATTGGACCGATTGGGAGCCCGCATGCAAATTTACCAAATGAGCGTCATCAATTATCAAATAAGTTAAGTTATGCCTCTTTGGTAGAATTAACTGATGTTTCGATTCGTATGAAAGAAGAGATTTGTGAAGGCGTCCGCCGACACGTAAAAAATTGTTGTCATCAATGAAGGGATTGAGCCGCTTCAATTGATTAGAGGGGTTTTCCCCTTAGAAATATTTTTTATATCTTCTTGAAAAGTGGACTGTTGTACAATGTAAATCAATCGATTCAAAGAATAAGAATATTCTGAAATAGAAATGTACTGTAAGTACGAAATATTTGTTCTATTAATTTTAGATTTTAAAATTCTATAGAAGCGAAATATATATGCAGTAATTCGAACTAATTTGGATAAGGTTGAAAACCTGTTGAAAATGTCATTTTCTTCCACGTTCGAAGAAATAGTGGTAGCGGAAGCTAAAGGTAAGTTACGTTTTTCTTCATTCGTAGGAGAAATTTCCTTTTGTGCTGGCCAGGTCGTAGGATCCTGTCGCAGCCACCCGGGACCATGAAACCACATATCATTCTCTAGGAATGTGGACGGTAGCATACCACGTGACGGAGCATCCGCTGGGTTGTCCGCCGAAGGCACGTGTCTCCAGTGTGGACTCGGGACCACGGTAAGTATTTCGCTAGTGCGATTAGAAATAAATGTCTTCCACTCGTAGGGCGGAGAGCGCAGCCAAGCCAGAACAATAGACGAATCCGACCACGCGTATACATTTATCATTTCTATGTTGTAAATCCGTATGACCTTGTCTATCAGACGGGATAAGAGTAGTGCCGCCATGAGTTCTAGGCGCGGGATTGATAACCGCGGAGAGATCGGCGTGACCCGTGTTTTTGCAAGTAGAAGATGGACGGTACTCCCTCCGTTACTGTCGGTCAAACGTAGATAAATGCATGCCGCGTATGCACGTTCGGACGCATCAGAAAAGCCGTGAATCTGCATGCTACACGATTTGGAAAAGACCTGGCGGGGAATGGAAACACGTGATAAGAGTGGTAACTCTTGTATGAAATCAACCCAAGCGTTTACGATATCCACGGGTGGGCGGTCGTCCCAACCAACGCCGGAAAGCCATAATAACTGCATCAAATGTTTTGCAAAAACAGTTACAGGGGACAGCCAACCCATCGGGTCGTAAATCTTGGCGATCTGTGAGAGTATGGTTCGTTTTGTAATTTTATCCGAATTACATTGAACGCTGAATGTGAACTGATCAGTGGAAGGATCCCACTGCAATCCTAAGACCTTTGTCTGGTTATCCCTTTCCATGGGAGCGAACGGAACACTATTTTGCCGCTCACCGTCAAGTACTGGCATCTGCACCGCAGCGAGTATCGCTGGGCAATTGCTGTGCCATTTGCGTAATTGGAAACCAGCGGCAGCACAAATAGCGATGAGCTCCTGTTGAAGAGCCAGAGCTTGATCTTCATAGTCAGCTCCAGTAATGACGTCATCGACGAATACTTGATCCAACAGCACCGTAGAAGCGAGAGGGAAACGAGTAGTTTCGTCATGAGCTAGTTGCTTAATTGTGCGAAGAGCTAAATAAGGTGAGGCACTTACGCCAAAAGTGACAGTACATAAACGATATTCCCGGAGGGGATCGCCAGGGGATTTACGCCAGAGGATGCGTTGAAAATCTCTGTCGGCCTCCTGAACTAATATATTACGGTACATTTGTTTAATGTCAGCCGTAAATACGATGTGATGTCTCCGAAATTTTAAAATAATATCGACAATGTCCTGGTGTAACTTCGGACCTATGAATAAATTTTCATTAAGTGAAACACCGTTAGCGGACTTGCAACCGGCGTCAAAAACAACGCGAGTGCGTGTCGTCTCACTGGACTCCTTTACCACGCAGTGATGAGGAATATAGTATACCCTACCCGGCACGGGTTTAGTTTCGACGAGTTCCATGTGCCCGAGATCGAGGTACTCTTGTAGGCAGTCATGATAGTCCGTCTTCAACTTAGGGTTCCGTTCCAATCGATGTTCCAATTTATGAAATCGAGCGAGTGCAATTTCCCTAGAATCGCCCAGTGGTGGGGCGTTAGGTTTGAATGGGAGCGCGACTATGTAACGTCCGGTCCCGTCACGACTGTGTGTGGTTTCGAAAATCGATTCGCATAAACGTTCGTCGGGCGTGAGCGATTTATCTTCCGGCAATGACTCAAGTTCCCAAAATCTCTTCAAGTCACTGTCATCGTAGAATGAGCTAGCGCAAGCTTGAATGGGGGATGGAGTCGTAGACTCGCATGTGAGTTGACCTAGTAATAGGTAGCCGAAGATACTGTTCATCGCAATCGGAGAACCCGGCGATCCGCTAATTATATTGCCTAGTAGTATATGTGATAGTATATCAGCACCTACTAGCATCTCCACCGGTTGTGGTGTATGGAAAGTCGGATCAGCTAATTTTAAATTATTAATATGAGACCAGCCTGTATAAGGTAATTTTATACTAGGCATATTTGCAATTAATTTCGGTAAAATTAATGCTTGTACCGGTATAGAAGGTTGTCGGGCATGGACAGGTGTCAAACACAATGAAACCGTACCTTTAGGGATGTACTGGACGGTCACTACCTATACCATACACCGGTGTGTTGACATTACGACGTTCTAAACCCAAACGCTGTACGCATGCCTCGGTAATGAACGACGCTTGACTGCCGGTATCAATCATACACCGTATTGTAGAACGCTTATGCATATCAACCCATACATCGACGCGCGCGGTTGACAATAGTACTGTATTCACGCGAGCCGCGGGCGCATTGGATAACGCACACACATCACGGATAATAGTGTGTTCAACGGCCGACGACATTGCACACGACGGCGGATCCGAACTCACATTGGAGTGAGACGGAGACTCCTGCGCATCAGGAGTGAGTGAGACAGCACTACTCTCACCTTTAGTGAAATGAAGTAATGTATGATGACGTTTAAAGCAAGTACGGCAAACAAAGTTGGATTTGCATTGTCGTATTTCATGACCAGGAATCAAACAATTCACGCAGATATCTTTATCTTTCACAAATGAATATCTATCGTGTGGTGGCAAATTCAAAAAACTCGAACATTTCGTTATCATATGAGACGCATTACAATACAAGCAATTTTTTGTCTTATTGCCATTCGTAGAAGGCTGAGAATTGCTGCGTTGTCCGACGTGACATTTGCTGTGAACGCACGCGGGCTAGATTTACCGGTAGGGGGCGCTGTCGCTCCGCCACGCGGCTTCGCCGCAGAGTTCGAAGTACCTACATAATTTTTCTTACCCGGGGCGTTACCACTGGAATCTACCATTCCAACTGCAGAAAGTTCTCGTTCGAGAAAATTAATTAAAGTAGATACAGCTGGAATTTCGCATGGTTTCAGTAATGATAACTCGAAACGTTTTCGAATGGAACTCGGTATTTTACGTAATAAAATATTTAATAATAGAAAATTCCATTGTTCAACGGGAAATTGCATCATTTCTAGTGCTTTAGTATTCTCTTGAAATATATTTAAAAAGTTACGAAGACTTGTATAGTTATCTGAACAAGTTTCCATATCTAATATTCGATCGAGATGTCTTGATGCAATTGCTCGCTTATTTTCGTATCGAGAAACCAGAGTACTCCACGCAATACAATAATTTTCGTCTGTTATAGGTATAGACTTAATGAGATTGAAGGGCTCATTTTTCAGAGTAAGAAGTAGGTATCGAAATTTCTCCGCATCCGTGTAAGAATCATTGTTGTGAACAAGTGATTTGAATAAATCGCAAAACGATGGCCAGTCAGTGGTTTCCCCGGAAAATGACGGTAGGGGCAACTTTGGTAGTTTGGGCTGACTGAGATTCGCGGCACTATGCATCGACATATTGACACAAGATCGACTCATGCGCCTGGCTTCATCCTCATTTTGCTTAATAGAATTAATATTACCTAAGATAGCGTAATACAACTCGTTGAAAGTACTACTGAATGCTCAACTGTTCGTCCTTTTCGAAAGTACCTTTTTTAATTAACTGTTTTTCAATTTTAGATTGTAATTTAAGAAATTTACGTTGAATTGGAACTATATCTTTAGATCTCGCCCTGAACTGTTGTTCGTCAGATGGGAAGAATTCTAAAGTTTGTTTTAATTCGTCTAAAATAATTTCTCTTTCGAACAAATCTTGTTCCGCCATATTGGCTTTGCTTAGCGCGTAACGCTGTTGCAAATGAAATTGAAATCTAACAACACAACTTTGAAACAAATACAAATCCGGCTCGTAAGGCCAAATTTATGGTGAGAGATCAACGGACTTACCTTTCGAAGACACCAGACGTCGCTTTGCTGTCCTCGGGCCTCGTACCACGTGTCTGTCCGGGTAGGTAAGAGTCTGAGGGAACTTCACCAGGGAATATCCAAGGGTCACTGGTCTGTATGTATTTCGGGAGTGTCGTAAGTTCGATTTCGTAGGGTTTGGAGGAGCACAATCACGTCCACTCGTTGTTATGAGCGCGTAACGCCGCAGCTAACATTTCGCGTGCCGCGATAGGTTTGTGACTGATTTTGATGAATTGTGGACGCCAGATGTCGCGCGCGTCGTCGCATCGGCCAATGAGCAGAAAGCTTAGCATATCCGGCGCGAACACTGAGGTCTGAGATCAAATCACCATTTATTTATCTCAAGTTGTGTATTGATAGAAATATCAAAATAGAATCGAAAATAAAAAAGACAAATAAATTAAATATCCCATTCCGGTACGGAACAGGCTACTTTTTATCCCGGGAAAAAGCACTGTTCCCGTGGGAAATTCACGCGGGCGAAGCCGCGGGCAAAAGCTAGTATCTAATAAGGCTATTTGTTCTCCTTCTTTATTCGTATTCCTCATGACTGAGGGTCGTGGTCATTATATGGAATGAAATACATACTACGACTTTCTTGGCAATGTTAATGTCGTGGTTTGCCATTGCCTTCTCCATTTCACACACTAGCTGATAATCATCTACCAGAGTGCAGGTTTCCTCACGCTGTTTTCCTTCATCGGAAACAAGTGGTGATCTATGGAAACTAACAAACAATAGTCAGATTGGTATACAAACTCATACAGCACGGGCAGGATTTGAGCCTTAGACCTTTGCAGCCACAGGCGGGCGCTCTAATTGGCCACCACAACTATTTGTTTTATAGCTAGCCATTTAACTCGACACTCCCTTCCTATACATGCTATCTTTGACACAATCTACCCATCGTTTCATTGGTCTTCCTCTAATCCTGAAACCTTTTGTATGTTCTCCAGTAATTGTGCCAGTGCAATATAGTTTCTGAATAGATTTTGTACAGTCGAGTACAGATGTTACTAACCCCCCTGCCTCACTGAATCCTATCTAAGAGGGGTCAGGTTTATCTGCTTTCGACAGTACATGTTGGTAGTACATGTACTAAGTGAGTACTTATGAGTTGGACCATTTAGAGTCTTGATTTTTGAGTCCTCATGTTGTGTCCGAATTAGACATTTGACAACTTTGACATCTTCAGACTTTAACATTACGACTTTGACGTTATCCGATGTATTGGTTGAAATTCATTTTGTCTGTCCGTGTGTGTCGAGCCCAATCTATATGTCTTGGCCGATTCGACCGGCTGTATTTCATATCGGACTAATTGCCGGGGTGTCGTGTGTTGCGACAATTCTGTTTGTCGGACGTGTCGCTTATTGTCTGGGAGAGATTTTAGTGTGGATTAGAGGTTAGAATTTTACGACATTTATTTATTTAGGATATAGAGAGCACGTCAATTCCTCGGGTGGTAGATAGAGCCAAGTGTCGCAAGTTTCGCATGTAGCTGAGAAAATCGATTTTCTCGACAAACTAATAGTGATACAATTCAATATAGCTGAACCGATTTTAATAAAAATAACACATAAGAATGATGACAACATAGTTTACGTATTTGCAAAATGCAAAATAGTTGTCGCATGCACATTTTAAGAGTGGGTGGTAAAAAGATTTTGATGTCCAATGAAGTTACTTTTTTGACTTTCATTCAAATGATAAGCAACGGTTCCGTAGTTAACATAGACCATAAAAATGTAGTCGTCATCTGCCTTACCTTTTCCCATCATTTGGGGTCGGCGCAAAATGTCTTCTCTCTTAGCCATACTTTTATCCACTCCCAACACCTTCATATCTTCCATCCATCTCTTTTTACACGACTGACCAAAAAAGGAGTGTTATGTTTTCAGGGTTCATGTATGTATGTAAGTAGGTATGTATGGTATGTATGTATGTATGTAAGTTTCTTTATTCCACCATAAGTCCTGTACGGCTTAACAGATTTTGTTGTGAGAGGTATTTTTAGATTCCTTGCATTCCTCCGAGTGACATAGGCTATATGACGTCATCATAAAAACAAAGTGGCGGATTATATTTGTGATAAATAGCAGACCAAAAAAATAAAATTTGATCAATCTTATCGAGTGGGGTATCAAATTGAAGGGCTTTAAAAGGCGATTTCAAAAATGTATATAACTTATATGTTTGTATGTACTTTTTGAGTAAAAACTTGTCAGTCGTGTTTTTTATTTTTAATAATTAGCTTGTTAAGCATTCTTCTCCCCCTATATCTTTTAGGTATCTACCTTTTAAGTCATTTTGAGTCTAGTTATAGATATTAAGATTTCTACTTTATAGACGAGAAATTGATTGAATATTCTATGATCCTATAATCATCAATCATCAATATTCAAGGGGGGGTTATTCAATCCAGACTGATATTGTGGACACAAATACTAATAAACAGATCAATTGTTATTACGGCTTATTGATTGTGCAGCTACAGGATGTGGAGTCGATGATTAATGTACTAGTATAATACATAGTCAATAGATTCAGATTGTCTTCAACTATTAACTATATTATTCGGTGTACTCTCTCTCTCAGCCCAAAGACGTCCACTGCTGGACAAAGGCCTCCCCCAAGGATTTTATCCATGGGGGGTTTTGCCGTAATCGCCACGCTTGGCAGGCGGGTTGGCGATCGCAGTGTGATGGCATAGTACGCAGAAAGATGCTGCGGCACATCCTCCGGTGTTTCCGCCCTTAGTCGCCTCTTACGACACCCACGGGAAGAAATGGGTTGGTGCTATTCTAGGGCCATACCACAGGCCTTATTCTGTGTATTATTCGGTGTATTAGATAACAATGGTTATACAATAGGCGCACTACCGTGTCCGATCTATTGGTAATTGAAGGAAAGGCATAGTATAATAATTAGGATGACATGTGATGCAAAAGAAATACTAGGCCAAGAAATAAATCTGACACCAGACAAGAAAATGCTCTAAGAGAAAACGTGTTTGAAAAGCTTTTAGCATTTTATTTTTCATGATATGATAATCCTTATTTTCTATCGATAGGCATGAAACCCTTAATCTTTTCGTTATGTAAATGGATGTGTAAAAACGTAAATTAATTATTCCATAATTAACAACGCACAGTAAATCAAACTGGGACGTTTAGCGAATCAGTCGGACAATAGCACATCCTCACCTGCTAGTTGGACATTGAACAGCTTTTTAATAGATTTGACATGAAATTATGGGATTAAAAGTACCCTATGTGCTATCCAGGTTTTGTTCTACTTGTATACCAAGTTTCACGGAAATTCGTTTAGTAATTTTTGCAAGAAAGTGTAATAATAAAAACTTTATTATAATATTGTAGGATAAAATATTAGAGGTTTTACATAAAACAAGCTTTTGCCCGCGGCTTCGCCAGCGTGAATTTCCAACGGGAAGTGCTTTTTCCCGAGATGAATGGTACCATAGTGTACTATTCATCCCGGGAAATGAATCCCGTCGTCCATCTTACTACTTCTATGTAGGTATGCAAAATTTCAGGAAGATTGGTTCAGTAGATGAAGCGTGAATAGGTCACAAACAAACTCACTTTCGCATTTATAATATTAATGTTGAGAACAGATTTAAAAGGTTTTGAATCCCGAAATTCAGTATTGAGAATACCTATAGAGAAGTACGAACTTACCCCTTGGCTTATCTATTTCTCCGTACATCAACGTAAACAGCCGATAATACAGGATTATTATTAGACATGAGTTATAGTTGCAATTAGAAGCGACATAGGGAAACGGCGGGCAGACAGCGCGGGAATAAATCAATCAGAGGGACGGAACTGCCGGTGGCAAGTGGCATGACACTTTTTGTGTTAGATTTATTCCTAACTTCTGAGTTTAACATATTTAGTTCAAAGTTCAAAGTCAGAGTCAGTCAATTTTTTTTATTGAAACTTGGCTTTCACGTCGAAAACTAATTATATAATCACTAGCTTTTGCCCGCGGCTTCGCCCGCGTGAATTTCCCACGGGAACAGTGCTTTTTCCCGGGATAAAAAGTAGCCTATGTGCTATTCCAGGTCATTATCTACCTCTGTACCAAATTTCATCGAAATCCGTCCAGTAGATTTTGCGTGATTGAGTAACAAACATCCTCACAAACTCACAAACTCACAAATTCACAAACTCACAAACTCACATCCAAACTTTCGCATTTATAATATTAGTATGGATACTATATTATGTCTCAAAGCTACTAACTACTTGCATTTCGGAACGATTACTGCTGAGAAGAAAAGCCGAAAGAAACCAACCAATTGTCCAGAGTTTTAATATGACATAACTAACTATTAATTATATCAAAGTGGGTTTGTGTTAGGCTGCAAGACTCCATAAGTTGGACGGATATTTATCAGAAAATGAGTCTTGAGCTCCAATATTATTATAATTAGGGATCTCAATTTGGGTCTCTCCTATGCCATCTCCTGCCAGTCGTGAAGTTCGCGCAAGTCTTTCTTGTTTAAAAAAATTTCATGACAATTGTTTTTCTACGTCCATGTTCTTGACTTGACCTCGTCAGACCATCGGTATCTGGGACAGCCGATAGTCCACGACATAGGTCGTCCTTATTTAATGGTGTTCCCACTTAAATAACATTCTATAACTGCCAGTGTGTTGGCACCATAAGAGCCATTCTCATGTCGGTGTCATCACGTTGGATATCACGGCTTTCTTGGCTTTGTTAGAGGAGAGTTGCCTTTTGCCTTCTTCACTTTATGCACAAGCAGATATTTCACACACTATTTGATACATCATCAGCTATAGTGCAGACCTCACGATGTTTTCCTTCACTGGAAGCAAGAGAAAGTATGAAATTTACTATACATGAATCAGATTGGTACACAAACTCATGAGATACAAATAGGACTCAAATCTGGGATTTACCACTGGCGCTCTCACGATGTCTGTATAGTCAGCAGGACCCTTTAAATCTATTGACATCTAAGGAGCACATTTAAATCTATTGACATCTTAAGTTTTAATAAGGCTGTATCTGTGGTAATCACAAATTTGACCCACCGAGTCGACACGCTAAGAAGAAGATCTAAAGTTTTCCCAGCCTCCTAGCTACTCGATCACCGCCTAAACATTACGATTATTCGAATAGAAACAACTAAGGTTACTAATCGAATAGAACAATGTCACGCAGTCGTCCGTCATGCGATTATCCCGAGCGTTCCGATGTGTCCAGATTTATGACGCAATGTATCACAATCGCAATATTAGATGCAGCTTGCAACTGCGACTGAAATGTGGCGCTTCTTTGGATGCGAGTTAAGCCCGTGCAATGAGCCTAGTGTTGTGTGTGGGCTAAAATTCAGATACAGTGTTACATCTTTATTCGTACGGGTTAAACAGAGCCAAAAGGCTTGAAGACCATTTTACTCAATATTCTTAAAACTGAGAGCCCGTGCAATAAGCTTATTAGCGTTGTGGGTGAGCTAAAATTCAGATACAGTGCCACGTTTTTATTCGTTACGGGTTAAACAGAGCTAAGAGGCGTGAGACTCGGAGACTTATTTATTTTAATACTAAGTATTCGAGCTCCAGCATTATTTGGATTCTGACTAGTCAAAAAATTTCAAAAGTGATTCTCAATAATGAGTTTAACTTTGATTTATAATAAAGTAACGCAGTTGCTGTTTGTGTATAAATTCGGAAAAATATCCTAAGCAATTAATAAAAACAAATTGAAAATAAAAAATAATTACCATTTTGAAATACCATTTGTGAAATCTAGAATAGGCTACTAAGGGAGATATTAGGAGCACCCATAACTGGAGAGCATGCAAGAGAAGAGAGTGATGAGTGTAGAGGAGGCAAGAGAGATCTGTAAAGATCGTACCAAGTGGAAATCGCTAGTCTCTGCCTAGTCCACGGGAAAAAGGCGTGATAATATGTATGTATGTATGTAGAATAGGCTACTTTTATTCCACACCTAATTGAGAATTTGCAAATTTTTTTCAGTGAAGTTGAAGATTATTATTTTACACTAAACCCAAAATGAACTAGATATCACTAGTGTCTCCATACATACAAGTCCGTACAGACAGACACGACAGCACTGCGACACGTCCGTACTGTGTCGTGTGAAACCTTCTGCATATTTCACCAGGTGCCTTGTATGGAGAGGACTTCCGCGGATTATTGTCTAAAACGAATATTATCACTATTATCAGAAGAAACACTTGTAGTTTCTTCTTCTTCTTCTTATTTAAGAGCCGTGCTTTTGTTGGTGGATTGATTGTGTATATACAGGGTTATTTGTATTAATCGCAAAACCTTCCTAGGGGTGAAAGTAAATATATAAATAAATAAATATATACGGACAAATCACACAAATTGAGTTAACCCCAAAGTAAGTTCGGGACTTGTGTTATGGGATATTAACTCAACGATACTATATTTTATGACAAATACATATATAGATAAACATCCAAGACCCAGGTCAATCTGAAAAAGATCATTTTCCATCTTGACCTGACCGGGGATCGAACCCGGGACCTCCGGTGTGGCAGTACTCATGAATATGAACGTCTTTTTGTATGGGACCGACTCTGAAATCTCAAAAAAAAATCAACTGTTCCATACATTTTGGGCGAGTAGGTATTGCAAAATGTATGGAACAGCTGATTTTTTTTGAGATTTCAGAGTCGGTCCCATACAAAAAGATGTATTTATGTTCATATTTATGAGTACTTTCACCCCTAGGAAGGTTTCGCGTTTATTACAAATAACCCTGTATATGATAGTGATTGGAGTATTGGCCACACCTCTCTATTCTCGGCCTTGATATGACACGACGCCTGCCTTCTCTTTCAGTTGGCTTACTCGGTCTCACTGGACCTCTTCTTCCCTACAAGTGTTAATTAGCAAAAAAAAATTAGGGCTTACTTACAGACACAAAACTTTCTGAAAGCTTTTAGTTTGTACCAGTAACAATTCTTAAAATTCCCTAGCTAGAGCATTTAAGCAAATATTTGATTGCATTTTCATTATGTAAAACATCTGATTACAAAAATATTACGATCTTTTGCAACGGAATTAGATCCATGAAACTACCTATTTTTGTGTCGCTTCGCTGACCTCACCCAGGGTTCTGGCAGAATCAACAGCGTCGCAGCGCAGCCAGTTCGCCTGCGACAATAAGCTGAGTCTGGACCCTTTCTCATTGCCATTTAACATTTATACATTTTCTAATTGACAAAACGTCACAGTACATCCAACATGCACTTTCAATTTTGTTTGTTTTATACCTTTATATTTGTATTGTTACGGTTATATGCTTTCTTTGCAAAATTTAAATGGCTTGAGAATAAATCTTATATCTATCTATCTACAGCCAAAATATTGTACAAAATAAGAATAATTTTATTTTGCGACATTAAGCTGTGGTCCATATCGAGGGTATGTCATAGGAAGGCACACATAATGTCATCGTCATTAAAAGTCATGCGTTGGTAACGACATCTCTCTCTTTAGACATATTTTCTTATGACTGAGGGTCGTGGTCATTATATGGAATGAAACACACACAACGACTCTCTTGGCATCTTTTAATGGAGTGGTTTGCCTTTTCCTTCTCCATTTCACACACTAGCTGATAATTATCAACCAGAGTGCATATTTCCTCACGATGTTTTCCTTCACCGGAAGCAAGTGGTGGTCGATGAAAACTAACATAAGTACATGAGTCAGATTGGTATACAAACTATGTAGCATGGGCTGGATTCGAACCTGGGACCTTTGCAGCCACAAGCGGGCGCCCTACCACTCGGCCACCACCGCATATTAAATACTAATATAACTCAAAGCTGACTAACTGACTGACTGACTGACATAGTGATCTATCAACGCACAGCCCTAACCACTGAACGGATCGGGCAGAAATTTGGCATGCAGGTAGATCTTATGACGTAGGCATCCGCTAAGAAAGTATTAACGCGAGCGAAGCCGCAGGCGCCAGCTAGTTAAATACTAATTTTGACAATATTTTGTGATTTTTAATACGTATTCTTTAGCCGGAAACTAGTCGGCGGTTCCGGCTAACAACACCGTGAGTATCCGTATTATAAATCACAATGATTATTTCTCACGTTAGTATAATCAAATTGTGATTATAGTGAAAAATAACATCGATTAATCCAATACTCCACACTAACCAACCGAAACCGCACTATTTATATCAAGCATGCGCTCTGACCAATCACCGTGCGCGATATCTGCAATTTGAATTCGGAATCGCCGTGCCAACATAAATTTTCAGCCGTTAATCTCAAAACTCACTCTGAAACCCACCCTACGTAGTTCACTTTAAGGTTGAATATTGATTAGATTGTATCTAATAGTTTTCAAGTACAGTCGAAGTCATAAGGCTTTTGATTTATGTATCTGTTCGATGAATTATTCTAAGTTTCGTGTCGACGAGTCGCACTCAGATAACTTGGATTTGATATAGGATTATGAATTGGTTTGTGTGTTCCTTATTGTGCTTGGTAGGTACCTATATGTACCTAGTTAGTTTTAACAATATTATAACTAGTTTTTGCCCGCAACTTCGTTTTCGTTGAATTTTTGGTAACAAACTTTAAAACAGACTTTAAAACCTCACATTCTACTTTCTTTCTTAACAAGTTTGTTACATTTATGTGAATTTTTTTTTAAGTCGCCTAAAGTCACATTCTACTAAAGTTATTTTCACCGCCTAACTGCCGCTGACTACGCTGAGACCAGTTTGATTGAACAAAATATGGAACGTGACTAACTGACCAAAAACATAACTTATATCTGAAACTATGCTTGGAAGTTACAAATTCGTGACAGCTTTGTCATAATAGTATTAAGAATGTTAATCCTAATCCTAACTAATATTATAAATGCGAAAGCGAGTTTGTTTGTTTATTTGTTACCTCTTCACTCTTTATCTACTTAACCAATCTTCCTGAAATTTCGCATACATTAAACAAAGTTAGATGTACTGAAAACACATACCCCACCTTTCATCCCAAGAAAAAGCCCTTTCAAAGCAAATCACAAGAAAGCACTGTTCCCAAGAAAAATTCGCGCGGGCGATACCGCGGACAGAAGCTAGTATTGCTATATGTTATTACAGGCGTCCATTGGCTACGGTGACCGCTTTCCATCAGTTACTCCGCATGCCTGTTTGCTTACTTAGTAGTATAAAAAATACATATATTAATTTACAAACAAATCATACAAGTTGAAGCAAGTTGAAGGCTGTATCTGCAGAATTTATGGTTTGATTATTTCAGAAAATGAACTTGTCACGGGTTCCTGAGATAGCGGGTGACATCCAGACAGAGTAATGGGTGGGTAATGTGATTTCTGTTCCTGAATCTAGCCTTTGAGATTTTGAAATTATATTTCCTACGTTATCACCTTTCCTTGCGTCTACGCCTATTATTAGAATGAGTAATCCTAACTAATAATTTAAACTAGCCGGGGCCCGAGGCTTCGCTCCCGTTGGAATTTCGGGATAAAAAGTACCCTAAGTGCTATTCCCGGTATTTTTCTACCCGTATACCAAATTTCAACGAAATCCGTCCAGTAGATTTTGCGTGATTGAGTAACAAACATACTCACAGACTCACAAACTTTCGAATTTATAATATTAGTAGGATGCAAAAGTGATTTTGTTTGTTACCTCTTCACGCTTTATCTACTGGACCAATCTTCCTGAAATTTTGCATACAAATAGTAAGAAGTACTGAGCAGAATATAGGGTACCTTTCTTTCCGGTGAAAAGCAGTGTTCCCGGGGAAAATTCACGCGGGGTAAAGCTAGTTTTGTATTGAGAAATATATGTGTGTCAATCGACCCGCAACTGTCAATATTGAGACATACTTTTTTCTGACGACGACTGTACAATTCGGCGTGAACAATGATTTTTGAGAGCGGGGTCAGTCGACGGAATATTTTTTTTTTAAATATTGCAGTTCGTCAACTGTTCCCACATGTGTGATTTGAGCGGGATCAGTTGACGAATTTTTCGCCAGTGGACCCCTGGAGCGTAGCTTTCAATCTTCTTCTTCTTTAAGCAAGTAATTTTCATTTTCCTCTAACTCTAACATATCGAGTGTTAGATACAATTAGGTGACGTCACCAACGTTTCCGAGTAAGTGGTTAAATAACAACACACAGGGTTAAAAGTTGGTGTAAACTCCCTAATTTTCTGTCAAACTTGATGTAGCTACTTAGATAGTTGCTTACGCGTGTTGTCCATTCGATTGCATAGGGTGCAATATTTAAAAATAGAAAGTAGATTTTGTCTAATTAAGTTCTAATTCGAATCAAAATTAGACTCGAATTTGGATTATGTATGAGTGTATGAGTTCATATATGTTTACGTACGGACGTATTTGACATTTCACACATATGAAGTTAACTGTTGGACTGGACCTGCCATAAACTTGAAATCGGCTTGCGTCTAGCGAGGCTATTTAGTCGATTGTTCCCGCTCCAGATTTAACCCGTGGGATCAATTGATTAATTTATTTTTTATTACTTTTCTTCTGTCGCTTGATCTCGTAATTAAAATGTGAACAGAAATGTCCAAAAATTTTGTAGATCTAATTAGAGGCGTATACAAAATCGTCTAGGTTAATAAAAATTACTGACGATATCGTCAGATATTTTTATGTTTCGCAGTGTGTTTGTCCGTATGAACTGTAACACCAGACACCCAATACAGACACTCGCAAACTGTTCCCTTATCGCTACAGCCACTTACGCTAGTTTTAATTAGAAGCATTTTGTACAGTCGAAAATTAATCAAATTCTACCGGGAAGGACGACTCTATTCGATACTGAAGCACACATTGTTGTTAAAAAATCGATTCAATTGTAATAGAAAATCACAAGTACAAGTACACCTTTTAGAAACTGTCATACGTGTAATTTTCGTTTGTCAAAGTCAAAGTCAAAGTCAACATTTTTTATTGTAACTTGGTCTTCAAAGAAGGCTCTTTTTCACGTCGATATCTAATTATTTAATCAGATTATATATTGTGTCTTAAAGCTACAAACTACTAGCTTGTAGTGCAGTATCTCTGTCCCACACTTGTACAACGACTGACAATTATAGTGTTGCAGATCGACAGTCGATAATTCATTCGATTCAATGTGATTCGATTGAAGTTAAAGCAAAAGCAACTATATATACTCGTTAGCTTTATCGATTCGATATTGTAGATAATTTTCGAGGTTATCAATACACTCGCCATCCCGTTCGCGGTCTACCCCTAGGTCTACGTCCTTCTGGTACCCATAGCACAGGGTGGGCGCTTCATAGAAACGGCGCACTATGGATCCTGTAGTATGGAGCGGCCGGTCATAAATCAATTTTTTGAAAATGTAGGTATATGATTATTACTTATCGATTTAATAAATTGAAGGTATGGTGCATTCGTTTTCGATAAACAAAGTACCCTTAGCCGTCAAGTATTGTGTGTACGACGCGTCAAACATTAGCAATTTTGTAATTTCGCTATTGATCGTTTCACAAAACAAAGTTTTGTTCATACTTTGAATATAAATATTTCCTAAAGTAAGAGCGTGAAGTTGATAAAAATAATCATAAATAGTGATGAAGGTATGTAGTATTTAAAACGTCTATATGTAACATTTTACGATCATTAATTACACAGATAAAAAATCGAATACAAATATAAGTGAGTTTCGAAAATGCAATTTTGTTTTTATTATTTTTTTCAAATTAGGGGATTTTGTCCTCTCAACTATTGATTATATGTGAATCTTAGAATAATGTAGAATACAGAATTGAGTTGAATCGTGCGGACAAAATCCCCAATTGGCAATGGCAGAATTTAGAAGTTAGGAGGTAGTGGTTTCTTAATTTAAAGCGTTCGTGTTTATGATAATTTTATACAGATAAATGAACAATGCAATGTTATAACTTGTGTGAAATGTTAACTTTTCATTATACTGTAGCTGATTTTATAGTTTTTTTATTTATTTATTCTTTCTTAGGTGTAATAGTCTACCCAATAAGGAGGAGAGATTTGTGTGAAAGATTGTTTTCACTGAAGTATAAAAAATTAGAAACAAAGTTTTCAAAATTAGAAGAGATGCTTATTGCCGAAACCAACTGCCCTTCTTCAGACCAACCGGAACTCAAAAAAACATTGCACAATTTCTTTATAAAGTTTAAAAATAAGTGGTTATCGTCGAACAGGGACAAAAATATTTTTTTAAATAATAATTCGTTATAGTTAGATGGACAGTGTATTTAAAAAAATATATGCTAATAGAAACGTCAGCCCAGGTAGGCCGGTGAAAGATTTCGTTCTGTCTAGTGAACGCAGTAAACGTAGGAAGACTGAAGATTTACGTGCTTCTACTTCTGTGGACGAACTGCTTTTTTCTGCTGAAGTGAAACTTCGAAGTGAAGGCCATCTTACCAAATCACAGGAAGTGAAAAATATTTTATCTGGTAAAATATGCAATATTTTGACTGACAATAAATCTGCAATGAGATGCTTGTTGTGTAACGTAACTTCTAAAAATTTTAATAACATTGAGAACATGCTGACAAAACCTATCGTGAATGAGTCAGCCATGTCATTTGGTCTGAGTGTTCTTCATTGTTGGATAAAGTTTTTCGAATGCTGTTTACATATAGCTTATAAATTAACGACACAAGAATGGAGACAATCTCGAGAAACGAAGGCAATAATTGAGGAAAGAAATCCAACGTAAATTTAGACATGTTACTGGATTGCTTATAGATTTACCTAAGTCTGGTTACGGAAATACGAACGTTGGAAATTCAGCTAGACGCTTCTTTTCCAACCCCGAGCAATCTTCTGAAAAACGGGTGTGAACCTAGATTTGATCAGTATAATCTTGAAGACAGCCAGTGGTTACAAGATAAATATTGAAATATTTAAAAGTTACTGCACTGAGACCGCTTTTTTGTACACCCGCCTTTACCCTTGGTATAATATGCCCACAACCGTTCATAAAGTGTTGATACACGGTCCTTCTATAGTCTCAAATGCTATAATGCCTAATAGGTCATTTGAGCGAAGAAGCCCAGGAAGCAAGGAATAAAGATTTTAAAAAATTTTGAGAATTCAATACACGAAAAACATCAAAAAAAGACACTAACCGATATTTTTAATTTATTCTTAATATCTTCGGACCCCGTTATATCTTGCTCAAGAGTTGTGAGAAAATATAAAATAGCACTTCCTAGTGAGGTTCTAGATATGATTTTATCTGAGTAGGCAACTTTACACTCGATTTATATTGCATTAAAGTATACATTATTTTATTTAATTTTTTTATGTTATTTGTAGAGAAATATTTATAATTTTATGACCTTTGAAATGAAAATATTCGAAGTAATTAAGTTATTTTGCCATAACACACGTCTACAAATTAATTTCAATCGAAAAATGTACCTAAATAATTTTGACCGGGCTGTCCATAGTACAGGGTCCACCGTGCGGCGCGTCAAATATGCCTACTACTACTACAAATGAAACTGTATATCCGTGAACACGTCAGTAACACGTCAATGTGTGCGTTTTCATAGTCAAACGTCCCACAGTTACACAAGAACGGGGTAGAAGTGCGAAAGGAGCGGGGTGTGCCATATTGCGGGAGGGGCAGGGAGTTTCCTTTCTGTACGTAGTACTAATATTAATTCTGTGCCCATAGGGTAGCTAGCCGGGCCCAGTTCCACTTTAGCTTGGCAGACTTGGCGCCTACGTTATCTGCGGAAGTAGAAGCGGGGATCTCTGGACAGAGAATTGTGGAAGGAGAAAGGGGAGGCCTTTGCCCAGCAGTGGGACACTTCAATATATTAGAAAAAAAAAACAGTACACTACTAACAAACGTCATCATAATGGCCTATGTGAGACAGAGATATAACGTTAAACAAACTGAAAGTCTTATTCTAGTCTATGTGCAATACCCGGGAACAATCAATTTTGTTTTTAAAATGATTATTTATTTAAAAGGACATGGCTAAATAAAGTATGGGCGACTGCCTAGAAATGCCTAGAAATGTATAAACATGGCACCTAGTGTTATGTAATGTTGATCAGCTGTCTAATAATATGTTGTTTTTAAAAAGATTCAGGAACTTCTCAATTAAAAGAATTTTAAAAATAAAATCGTAGAAATTCCAACCTCGATTGGTAAGCAAACTTGTAAAAAACAGTTTTGCTATGAGCTTTTATCAGGCGTTTGTATTGTGGCAGTAAGATATCTAATCGTGATATTTAAAAAATTGTACCTAATCTACCTAAAATGCGAGATAATTAAAATCTGTTGAAACTATTATTTCAATTAACTAATGTTTAAGTATATGACTGTATTTCTAATAACTAATAATGAATAAATCCAGTAATATACTTGTAGTAGGTACTAGTTAGGGCAGCGCTGGACCGGTCGTTGTGGAAATCCTTGGGGTAGGCCTTTGTCCAGCAGTGGACGTCTTTTGGCTGAGAGAGAGAGTTACTAGCTGTACTGTTACTTTTGAACCTTAAACTGTAATTTAAAGATACATAGTTTTTCTTTAAACTGATACCCTAGGGTATCAGTTACTACATTTGAATGAATAGATAAGAGGGATAAACAAAGAGGAATAATTACTATTCTTAATAGACAAGTAGGTATTGAAATAAAACTTCATTGATATTTATGAATGAATCATTTATTTGGATTGCAAGACAGTGCGCTGGTGGACACTCTTCCTAGTTTTAACAACATATTTGCATTATAAGATAATGACATGGTTTACATACATAGTCGCTGCCGTGCCATACCCGGACATACATGTATATACAGATTACAGGACTTAACATTACATACGGAATAAAATATTTACTTACAATATTCTTGTAAGATTAACAGAATAATAAATACATGTATCTACTAGCTATTGCCTGCGGGTTCACCTGCGTAAATACAACAAAACCCGTCCAATGATGAAAACCGCATAAAAATCCATTTAGCAGTTTTGAGTTTACAGACAAACGCACGCAAAATACATATGTAAAAGTACAATGGGCGGACTTAATGCAAAAGCATTTTCACCAGTCTACTTTAGGGTCATGCAGAGAACATTAAGTGGGTAGCATTATTGTATAATGTCTTATAACATTATTGCATACACACGACCATCGAACATCTAAAAGCATGTCTCCTTAAGTCGAAGGGGGCGTCATAATATAATGCCTTTTACACATTGTTCGTAGTTTCTCGTTTCCTAATATTAAGATTAACTGGTTTTGACTATCCTCATTACGTTTTAAGTTTAACTTACAACCGCTGTTCTACGGCGTTGCCTGTCATTATTCATCGTGCCTTTCGGTTATCGATCTCAGTAACTATTTAGGCTTTTTCCAGGTCAGTTGTCATCCAGATCTTTTTTCTTTTTTCTTCTTTTCCAGCTTAATCAATCCACTGCAGGACATAAGCCTCCTCTAATGCACGCCAAGCTTCTCGGGCTTGTGCAATTCTTTTCCATAATGGGCCTCCAACTTTGGCGATGTCGTCACTCCAACGGGCAGCTGGTTTGCCTTGTTTTCTGCGTCCCATCCACGGTCTCCAGTTCAGTAGCTTTCGGCCCCATCTTCCGTCCTCCCTACGGCATATGTGACCTGCCCATTTCCACTTCAGAGTAGCGACCATCATAGCGACCGTCATCCAGATAGCTGACATCAAAAGAGCAAACCTGGGTTTGAAGGGGTCTATCTGGACGACTTTCATCTACCGTTGTTGATATTTTTTACTAGCAAGCGGGTTACTTGATGGCAGGTCATCACCGCCCATGGATACCAGCAACACCACATAGGAGTGCCAGCTTTTTTAGAAGACGTAGACTCGTTTTTTTAAGGCTCCAATGTCTTATCGGGTCAGGACCGCCTCAGGGAGTTAATTAGTTAAGCACATTTTTTTTCATGAGATTTTATTGCTTTCTCACTCTTACCTCATGCTCTTACCACCGCAGACGAATCAGACATTGTATGTCAACACAAAACATATAAAACCTTCCCTCTACACCCACTATCCTATATCAAGTGCTTAATAACAACTTAGCATCCCCCCACGTCAAACGTACGACACGCGCAGATTTCGCTTTGTACTTGTCAAAAATATCGCAAACAAAAGATACGGCGCGGATAAATGAAGTGAGCAGATATATCTCGCTTAGAGATAGTGCTGGGATTGTATAAAACATCATATCGATAAATCTCTGAGATGTATAAAGTATATTAAATTATATAATTTGTTTATTTACGATGCAGTGTTGGGCTCTATGATTCGGGATTAGAATTTGATAATTGAAAATTTTGTTTAATTTGGGACAACATGAGATTAATAGATTCTTTTTTAACCTTGAATTTATAATTAGGCTATTTGCTTATGCCAGAAGAACTGTTTAATAAATTTTAACACATTTTTTTAAACATATAAAAGTAAGTACTCGTTTTGTAGAGTCAATAAAAAAACAATGCTTGTATAATATAGAGGGGGGCATAAACCTAACAGAAAACAACCATACCTACATGAGAATCGAGCAGAAGTGGACCCTGTTACCCCTTGCAGCATCCGTTCACGAGTTGATGCATGACATGACGTGTCATGAGTTGATGAATAAAAAGTAAGCACGTATTTTTATATTAGACTAGCTTTTGCCCGGAATTATCAAGACGAACGGAGTATCAAGATAAAATTTTGCACGCTTTAAGTTAAACCTTCAGTAATACAACTGCTATCAAATGAGCAATTCTACGTGACGAAGTCGCCGGAATAACGAGGATGCGTTTTGTTATTGTTGTGAAAATATCGATATTTTCCTTCACTTCCCATCCCTATTAGCAATATGTGTAGGCAGACAATATAATATAAGTGACGTATCGCACACTGACACCCAAGCCTTCACGAAGTATGCAAAGAAGTTGCCACAACCACGACCGAACACTCTTGATACTTGTGATATGGAGTTTTGAGTGACAGGTTTTCACGTTTCGCACATATAAACGTTTGATGTTGATAAATGGCTGACTGTTTTGGTAGCATAGTTTAGAGTTTTGATCGTAGATACACATATAACTAAGTTCTATTTTTGTAGGTAAGTGTTTAGTTTCTATTTTCAACATTAGGAAACTTACTTAGTAACGGCGTAACCTACTTAACATCAATAGCTTACATTTGAAAATGTAAGAATACTTAACGACTATTTAATTTAAAATAGGTAGCTAAGAAAGAACGTCTGTCAGGAGCATAGAGCAACACGGACTCCTTACGGAGGGAGAAGCCATAGCGACATGTTTAAATTCAAATCTTTCTGGCATTTTTTGCGGGGGGAGGGAAATTCACGCAAGCGCTGTTCGGTACACACATACATAATGAAAATCTATAATTACGACAAATTACGACACCACATATAAAAAATAAAACAATACATTGACAAATCTGTCACCACCCGTCAGATTTTTGTGTACGAATATAAGACAGAACACACATTAACATATTTTTGACTTTGTTTTCAATAGTGAATGGCAAAAATGTAATTCTGCATTATCGATGAATTATAAATTATCGAATTTCTCGGTCCACCATAAGTACATAATTTTTGTTAAATTTTGTGCAATAAAGTTTTAAATAAAATAAAATAAAATCTGTGGAGTGGTTTAGCCGTGAGTATGACAGTATTACTTCGCATTTATAATATTTATTGCTAAGGAGGTATGGAAATATGGATACGTTCTTATGAATGACATACCCGGGGCTCTTGCAGTAATTTGCATTTTTTATATACTAGTGATTCTATCTGTAGGTCTGACGTAGAATATGCACTTCGCAAAACGTACACTCGAACAAAAGGTGGTTTTCGTAATTGGTGCACTTCGCAGAGTGTGCACTTCGCAGAATTAGCATAATCCTAACTATATATTATAAATGCGAAAGTGAGTTTGTTTGTTTGTTCCTTTTGACACTTTATCTACTGAAACAATCTTCTTGAATTTGCGCATACACATAGCTGGAAATACGGAAAAGGACATAGGGTACCTTTCATCCCGGGAAAAAGCACTGTTCCCGTGGGAAATCCACGCGGGCGAAGCCGCGGGCGAAAGCTAGTAATAAATAAAATCACAGTTGCAAAGTTATCACGTTTATTAGTTAAGTACCACAAAGACAAGAAAGGAATACTTATAAAATTTAAATTATCTAATTATAACTTAACTATTTCTAATAATTTTCTCTTGTTCAATTTAGTCTTGTTCATCCGAGCTGACTAACACCATTCGTGGAAATCAGATGTCTTATAATGAGCTAAACAAACGGGACTTGTCTTTTTGGCATCCCAGGTTTGCTAGTTGTTGCACTAGTTTTTCCATACACACATCTCTAAGTAGGTATTTTTAGGAAAGCTGTAAAAAAATAAGAAAATACACGTTACAACATACAACAATTTAAAACTATACCTATCGCAGTCTATCGATACAGGACTACAACACACAATGTAAGCAAAGTAACATCACTAAATCTAGATGTTGGACGGAATTATCACACGACAAATCCGTGTTTCTATAGGCGACTGGACTGATGTTGGTAAACAAATCCAACAATGACATTATAATAAAATGTATGAATTTTTGTTTAATTTATAAACATATGATAAGAATTTACTTACTAGAGAAATGTAACACCATCTTTCTGTAAAATAGATGTCCCAGACCTCTTTTTGCAGCACAAAATTGAACAATTCGGAATTTTTTGTATTGCGGCCTATGTGTCATTCACACTGACTGATGGATTCTGTCTAGCGAAAAGTCCGAATGCAAACAGTTTTTATAAACGCTCAAGTCCACCTGGACCTAAGCTTTGCCAGAGGGGAAAGACATCTATGGCGCCTCCCTTCCGGGCCGCGCGCGGAAGTCCTTGTTGCTCGAAGGTCAGGAGTCGTATAAATAAATTAAAACAATATAAAAGTAAATGTGTTTTAAGGGATACAATACACGCGACTAATGACCCACAGAAGCAGCTGCTAAAATCACCAATACTTAGGCCACACGTGGCTGACGATGACTATCGCCATCACTTTTTCTACTACAATAATGGCAGATGCAGGAAAACTGATGGTCGTGGTCGGAAATGTGTGGTCTTATGGTGAATAACTAAATAAACGATCAAAACCTGTCAATCCACATTCATATCGACAGTGGCTCCAACAATAATAGTTCCGTATCCCATTTGAATATTAGAACATCCATCCACTGAAGATTTCAGCGAGGGTGGCGCCCCCTTCGGGGGAGGGGGGCAGTTATTAGCGGCTGTGTCGTGTGCGAATTGTTCCTAAGAATTGAAGGGTTTTGTGGTGTATTCTTATGGATCGGAATGGTGATTGGGGTTGTAAAGGATTATTTGGAAAGTTTTTAGTTTATCTGCTGAATGCTTACGTTTTGTTTGGATTTAATTGGTGTTAAGATGATTATGGCATTAGTGTTCTAATTTATTATCGCTGTACCAGTGTTAAGAAAAAGAAATTTGAAGAAATGGAAATTTCTTCAAATTTCGTTCTCCTACAGATAGAGATTATGAATGCTGTTTGGATGTTTGTTACTCAACCACGTAAAATCTACTGGATGGACTTCGATGAAATTTAGTACATGGGTAGAAAAATGCCGGGAATAGCATTTAGCGTAATTTTTGAAGCAACGCCCCGGGACGCAGCTCCTCAATAACAAATTTCTTTTGATCCATCCATTATTTTATAGTGCTCGTACATGCATAGGTAATTAATAAGTATTATATGTATTAACATTAATAGGTATTATATGTATCCTCGATACAAACTAATGCTCTGAAGCTAGCTCTAGAAGAATTAACTAATTTTTGGCACTTTCACTTTTTTTGGACGAAATTGAAGCAACTACTTTTCAATAGATTTTAACTACGAAACCTATCAAAACATCGAAATCAACAAATTACCACTTAAAACGATATTTTAATCTCAGAATTGGAATCAAAATAAAGGGGTAGAAACAGAGCATTCTTACCCATTCCCATCCCCTAAGTGCGCCGTAGATCTTCGCGTTATTGTAAACATATTTTAGCCAATACAGCCTTTCTGCCATATTCACAATCATTTGTATTCATATACGATATTTCACGCCGTTGGAATTCAATACTAGAGTGTTTTAATATGTAGGGAGTGCGTCGTTAAATTTTATTGCAAGATTGTTCGATGGTTTTAAGTGAAACTACGTGCTTACTTTGCATGTATACCTCTAGTATCATGATTTATCATATAATTTATACATATATTTATTTATTTAGCATATAATTTATCTTTTTTAACCATCGAGATAATATTATGTACTATAGTTGTATTTCGATGTTTTAAAAAACTAATTAAATTTACTTACTTTACCTATTTGCAATCCTAGTAACTAATATTATAAACGAAAATGTGTGAGATCGCATGTTGTTAATTTCTGTGCAAAACTACTAGATGAAAGGTACACGGGTAGTTAGTCACTCTGTCAGTAACGAAAGAATTTATATAAGTATTATTGATTGGATACTTTTTGTCCCAAAAATTCAACTGTAATCCACATAACTCAGAAGTCTTAGTTTGGTACAGTCACATGCAGCGGAACCTGATCCCCAATGTCACAGAATCCTACCTCAGGTTCAGGTTTATCTGCATCTGACTGTACAGTGGACCACATAGAAAAGTATATCACCTGAAATACGATCCACTATAAAAAGTGGTATATTTTTCAATGTGGCCCATTGTACATAGGTACATTTAAATACAGAGAAGCTTTAAGCTACATGCTCAGTCGATTGCAGAGATTCCCTTACCACCGGCGGGCATTCTAAAAACGGTGACGTACAATCTTTCAGCGAAAGCTAGAAAGCAAGCTTTCAAAGCTTTGAGCTTGCGATATCAAACGGGCAGCGTGACGCGACTGAGCCATCGGGAGTGTTGCAATATCCTCTTCCTGTACTCCGCTTGGCGTAGATCTTAAAAAGTCGTAGAGACGGCTCGGAATGTCAATAAAAAAATTACAAAGTAAATCTGAATCTCCATTCTATCAACAACATATTCCTTATCCTATCATTTGGGTAGGCGCAATATCCATTCCACCAATAAGAACACTATTTAGCTAAATGAGGCCTTTGTGTCTCACCACGTACACAAAGCCTTTATGTGCCCTGTAAAAGTCTGTAAGTTTATATTTTACAAAATTTTCATTATAGACACAAGCTCATTGGCACCAACATCTCTTTGATGTTGGTTCATTTAATGCGTGAAAATTTCACATTCGTGCATTTAACCATTGAGAAGTAAGTACCCATGTTTGGAGCGGATACTGGGTGCACTATCAGGTTATGCATTGACGTCGGAACTATGTGTAAAACAAAAAAGTTTTGAATGAACAAAAACTAAAACTTAAGTAAGCAATATGTCCCGCAAATCATTACACCGTGGAAGTGTACCCACGAGGCTGGCAGTATTGATTGATTCTAAAGTCAAAGTCAAAGTCAAATATTTTTATTCATGTAGGCTTAAAAATAGCACTTATAAATCGTCACTTTCTTGTTTTTTAGTTAGTTGACGTCAAAAAAAAAAAAATTACTTAAAGCTAAGTTTACCACCGCCTCCAAAGCGCAAGTGGAGAAGAGGCGGCGCAACAAACTCCACTGCTGCATTTTCTCCAAAGACGTCACTTTACAACATATGTCTTACAATTAAATAACTGTATATGTGGACGAATATACATTGAATATATATATATATATATACTAGCTGCTGCCCGCGGCTTCGCCCGCGTGAGTTTCCTTAGATGAAAAATCTTTTTGTGTTCCAAACTGTAGTAACCTAAACTCCAGTACTCAAAATTTCAGCTATTTGGTTATCCCGTGTCCCGCGGGAATATATTAGGTACTCGTAGTACAGTCGCGGTGTTAAAATGAATCAAAAGTGATATTTCATTCAATAAACGATCTTCGTCTGCTCGTTATCTACAATTTCCCGTGTACCACCACTATCACCCAGAGTCCCTCTTTATCCTATCCCGTGTCCTGTCTATTTATACGTCAGTAGAAAATGCTCATCAGGTTGAACGACTTTTGCTAAGGGCCCATTTCCATGTTTTATAGAGTAGCTGGTCTCTTGGAGTTCTTCATCAGATGTTGCATAAACTTAAATTTTTATACTTCAGCAGAAAATGCTCATCAGGTTAAACGACTTTTGCTAAGGCGCCATTTCCATATACATATGTAATAGTGTAGCTGGTCCCTTGGAATTCTTCATCAGATGATCCTGATCTTCGATTTCTATACGTCAACAGAAAAATGCTCGTCAGATTGATAAACTTTTCCAAAGGTACCATTTCCATATTTCTTATAGTTTAGCTGTTCTGTTAAGGTTCTTCATCAGGTGTTCCAGTTTTTCAAAATCACTTATAGCCTATATGTTGCCCAGGCTTAATAGCCATACAACAAAAAAGTTCTATCAAATCCGTCCAGCAGATATTGCGTGAAACGCGTACATACATATACAGATGGACAGACAGACAGACAAAAAATTCCAAAAAAATGTTTTTGCTTTCTGTTATTCTTTTTAAGTGTCCCTCTATCCATTTCAGTCAAAAATACTAAATGTACTGTACAGACAAAATATCTTTACTGTTTTATTATTATCCCACGACCCCTAAGCGCGAAGTAGAAATCACCAAAATTGCGCAGCGCCATCTATTGAAAATATTGAGAAATAATTTCAGCTTACATTTCTCATTTTATCAACGCCATCTATTGGATATTATTTTGCTTGGCACAATCAGTAGATGACCGGAAATAAATATGCAAATGAATTTATTCGTTTCTTTTCAAAATTAAAATAAAAGTAAGAAATTAATTCTAAAAAACAAATCAAAAACGAAAACAGAAAATTATTGTTAGTGGCAGGATTCGATCCAGCTACTTCCAGCTACTTTTTTGAAATATTTCTTTACTAAAATATTGAAAAAAATATAGAATTCAAAAAATAAAAAAAATATTAAAATATATAAAAAATAAAATAAGATATATTATAAAATATATAAAAATATAAAAAACTAATAAAAAACGCAAAAAAATTGGAAAAAAAGTCACATCAGGCTGGATTCGAACCCTGTACTTAAAAAAATAATCCTCGGCCTCTACCAATAGGCCAACATGCATTGCTTGTGACTGGCGAAATCTCAAATGGGATTTGTCTAAAGGTACGCAAATTCACCCCTTTTTTGGACTGTAGGGTTGAAATTGTGAACAACCCTTTCTTATGTGGGCAGTATATTGTATAATGAAGACACTAACCAAATTTCACGTTTATAGCTTTTATAGTTTCGGTTTCGTGATGATAAATTAGTTTAGTTCCCCTTTTTTACCTCTTTAGAGGTTGAATTTCAAAAAACGCTGAAACACGCCATTGGTTATTTTTGTTGAGAAGCATTCTTGCCAAGTTTCAAGTAAATCAGTGAAGATTTTAATTTTTTTTCATACAAACTTTGCCCTCAATTTTAACCCCCTTAGAGGTCTAATTTTGAAAAATCCTTTCTTATCTGAGCACTACGTATTAACATAAAACTTCGGTCCAAATTTCAAGTTTATAGCTTTTATGGTTTAGGCTGGGCGTTGATTTATCAAACACCCTTGTTCTTTTATATATATAGATATAGATATATATATATATATATATATATATATATATATATATAT
>CM031579.1:15679638-15728765 GCA_018467065.1 Ephestia elutella | reverse complement strand
ATTATTATTATTATTAATCGCTTTATCGTGGCCTAAAGCTAATTTTGCTAATGACACTTTCTAAATGTTTATTTTTGGATTTTTGAGCATCTCAGATGCAAGTAATACTAAAGTACTCTCATATAGAAATTAGATATGGTGAAAAAATTCCAAAATTTTATGGTGAAATTTATATGAGAGTACTTTCTAAATGTGTTAAAAATTTAACCTAACTGATAATTTTCATAACATTTTCATTTTAATTTAGAAAGTGTCGATTGTTAAATTAGGATTCACTTGTACTATGTAGGGGTCAATGAAGTTTTAGGCCACGTTAAATGATTTCTCTACTTCACAAACATCTGAAATGGAAGACATCTTATTTCCAATGTAAGAAAATAGCGTGAGGAAATCCGCGCCTTAGTAAATTATCATTAAGTAATTTAGTGGGCAAGATTGGCTACCTTCTGGTTACCGGACGGCCGCAGAGGACGAGGTAGACATGACCTGCTTTAGAGAGAGACGAGTGGAAGAAAAAGGGGGAGGCCTTTTGCCCAGCAGTGGAGTCAAAAAACATACAGGCTAGTAAAAAAAAATTGTAGGAACATAGGTGAGTGAGTCTTATCATTCATTAGTTAGAGATTTAAACATGAAAGCAGATGTTTATTCAAAATAACATAATCGAAGTAGAGCCATTATCACGACGTAAAACTCAGGCCATTCAATGTAAAACGGTTTTTTAACTGAAACCTATCAATAGCCCGGTATTTTCCAACATTTCGCTCCTGTTTTTCTCCCGGGATCGGACATCGGGATTTTGGGATTTGCATGTTGAAATATTCCATGTTAATTGAATGGGTTGGGCGTCTTTTTTATCGGAAATTGACGGAATTTTACACTCACACATAATCCCACTACACTGCTTACTTCTAACTTAAAAAATGCGAAATCTATACTATATGTATGTTTGTTACCCAGAGCGGAGCCTTCTGACACAGGCATATTTTTGCTTAAGTAACTCTTTGTCTAACAACCAGCTTAACAGTAGGTTCTAACAACCAGCATGTAAATCATAAAATTTACCTAATAAATATTTTTTTTACTCAATCACGCAAAATCTACTAGACAAATTTTGATGAAATTTGGCATACGAGTAGAAAAATACCGGAAATAGCACATATGGTACTTTTTATCTCGAAATTCTATGGAGCTCACTTACACACCTTAATCGAACCGCATTTTTGTTAGATGTCGAATTATCAAATTAGTTAAGTGTTACTAACATAAATGGACTAAAAAGGCATTTTGGTCGCACTTTATTCTGTAGTATAGAGGAACTTAAATAATTAATTTGTATAATAGAACTTATTTACACCCACATGAACTCTTTGATCAACCCTCTAAGGTTTGACCGTCAGACAATGCTGTCAACCTTTTGTAATGCACTTTTGTATTGTATGTGTACAAAAAAGTTTAAATAAATAAATAAATAACTTTTATTTGTTAAATAAAACACCTTCATTTAACTCCACAGCACTGTAAATAGGAATTAATCATAATAGTATACCGATGGAACAAGTTATTATTGTTGTGGAGAACTAATGTTGTGAAGATCAAATAGAAATAATAAACAAACAATATTTCATCTCTAGACAATGGTAGACGGGTTCGATCGCAATATTTGGACGAAGTCCAGAGCAACATTAGCCATAATTCACTTACTTCCTCTTTACGGGCGGCGCAGGCAGGCACTCCTACGAGCGTATATATCATATACTAGCTTTATGCTGCTTCGCCCGCGTGAATTTTCCACGGGAACAGTGCTTTTTCCCAAGATAAAAGGTACGAATACTTCATGTTCTTCTCAAAGTCAAAGTCAATTTTTTTTATTGAACCTTGGCCTTCAAAGAAGGCTCTTTATCACGTCGATAACTAATTATTTAATCATAATATATTATGTCTCAAAGCTACAAACTACTAACATTTCGGAGCGACCACTGCTGAGAAGAAATGCCGAAAGAAACTCATGAAACAGTCTTGGTCGCCTATTTCCAACTATGTGTATGCGTACTTCTCAGTACTTCCAACTATGTGTATGCGTAGTTTTAGGATGATTGCTTCAGTAGATAAAGTCATTGTTACCTAACAAACAAATCCTAACTAATATTATAAATGCGAAAGTGAGTTTGTTTGTTACCTCTCACGCTTTATCTACTGAATAAATCTTCCTGAAATTTCGCATGCACATAGTTATAAGTACTGAGAAGGACATAGGGTCCCTATCATCCCGGGAAAAAGCACTGTTCCCGTGGGAAATTCACGCGGGCTAAGCCGCGGGCAAAAGCTTTTCGCGGCTAAATGGCTCGAGATTTCTTGGTCTTTGATTTTGGTCACCCATCCCGTGACTGACCATTACGAAAGTTGCTTAACCGCTGTTATCGCAGGCCGAGTGCGTAATCCAATGCGCTACCTCTTAAAAAAAGAGCTCAAATTAAAAAGAAAATTCCATTCACAACCATTTACGCCACAGAGCGATGATCAAAAAAGCAGAATTAACAATGGAAGTATCGACATCGCTATTGAGGCCACAAGGAGATCAAACGATCGTTGAATATATGCATGCGACTTGAATATGCATGCATGAGAAGGATGGGACGATGCGGGAAGCGGGAATTCTACACCGCAACGCAAAAAGGTGGCAACTGAATTTCTTCTCAGCAGTGATCGTTCCGAAATGTTAGTAGTTTGTAGCTAGTTTTTGATGTGAAAAAAAGAGCCTTCTTTGAAGGCCAAGTTTCAATAAAAAATTTCTGATTTCTGTAGTTTGAATTTTCTTTAGACTGTTTTGTTTCAAGTTTATTAACGCAAACAGAGGGGCATAACATCAACATGTATCTATATGTGGATCTGTATGTCTGTCTGTGGCATTATAGCTCCGAAACGTATGAATCTCCTACATCACTTTATAAATGCTAATTTCTCCTGAACGGCTAAACCGATTTTAATGAATCATAGCTAAGAACACTCTCTATTTAATCTCCTGACAAACGAAATAAATTAAATCAAAATCAATGCCACATTTCATCAAAAAGCGCTGGTCAAATCAACTAGCTCTCGCTTCCCGGTTTCCTATAATAAACTTCCGTTCCTTTTCACGAAATCACTTCCACAGATTGCAAGAAAGCGAGAAGAAAGGTGTAACACGTCAAAAAATGTAAGATTGCAGCAATTAATCTGTGTTTCCAAGCAATAATACCTGACTCTTCAAAACCAGAGTGAATAGGCTGGGTAAGCTCGCTACATCATCGTAGACCTCATCTCTGTTTTCGGGCAAGATGGCAATGTGGTCAAGCGTAAACCCATCTTGTATAAAAAAATTAAAATTAAAAATAAATAAATAAATTTTCATTTGCCATCTCATTCTTGTCTCGCAAACTAACGAAGAATTTTAATAATCTAATGACAACAACTGAACATAGATATGCATGTTAGTTGCCAATCTTATGAATTCACCCTTTGTTTTTTCAATTTTCCTCATCGGCTTTTCATTCGAGAAATCTTTATTCATGGTCTCTGAGATTTCCAATTCAAAGTCGTTATTAAAGATTTATCGGTTAGTGTGTGATTGATTAATTTATCTTATTTTTGAAAAGATAACATCGAGCAAAACGGACTTCCACTTACGGACGAGGTCCATGTTCCTCCGTGAAGGTAAATGACCTCATAATGATTTTTTTTAACTTCCTTCTTGATTTGACCAAATTCTTAAGCAATGAATAAATTCTTGTTGTCCAAGGTCCAACGGAAACACACCTATGGTACCTCAGAACTGATATTATTAACTAGCATTTACCAGCGGCTTCGCCCGTGTGAATTTCCCACGGGAGTAGTGCTTTTTCCCTGGATGAAAGGTGCCTATGTCCATTTCGGTACTAATAACTATGTGTATACCAAATTTCAGGAAGATTGGTTCAGTAGATAAAGAATAGGTAACCAACAAACAAACTTACACATTTATAATGTTAGTTGGTATTAACAAAATATATTCGTTATATTTAACGATCTTTTACAAATATTAATAAGCTTAATTATAAGCTTCGGCAACTGTGTAACAATCGTTCTGTTTAAACATCCAAAAAACGCTTCAAAGCTGTCCCTTGAAGGAGTACAAAAAACCACTGAAAATTAAATAATGAAAAAATATAGCCGCCTCTTCCCTTGTACAGATGAGATTTGATTAAAAAATCACGATTATTACACTCCCCCTTTAGGAATTTTACAAAAATAACTCGACTACTTCATAAATCAATGCCAAATAAAATTCAACGCTACCTACACGCGATAAAAGTTATATTATTTGATGGAACAGTAAAGTTAATTTGGTTTATATGAAAGAGTCGATGCCTCCACCCCCCCAGCTTCGTTTCAACCCCCTTTCAATAATTTTTCATCGTTTTGATCCATTCTCTTTGTGGTGTACTCTTTATACTTAGATTAACAAAGTTAAAATTAAAAGCCGTAACAAATATCAGTATGCTTTGAACAGGACCGATATTTCATATTTTTAACTTATAGAACTGAGATCCTCTATTTTTCTTTTAGATTGCTAATTTCGTCCATGAAATTAGATATGATAAAAAAAATCCATGTAAACAGGACTTGAACCCAAGATTCAAGAACAAGAACCAAGGTCTTAAATCAAAAAAAGTGAAAAAGTCCCTAATAAAGTCTATTTTATTTAATGATTTTTAATTTTGACTTAGACCTTGCTCTCGTATAATATACTTACTTCGACTCACTTTTTGAAAAACACCTCGTCCTCACATTTCTACAATCTTCAACGGCTTTATTTATGATTTTATTAAAATACAAGCTTTTCCTTATAAAAGCTATTGGAAATATCTCAGAATAGTATATGTACTTTAAGAACAAAGGCGGTGGTAAACTTAGCTTTAAGTAATTTTTTGACGTCAACTAACTAAAAAAACAAGAAAGTGACGATTTATAAGTGCTATTTTTAAGCCAACATGAATAAAAATATTTAACTTTGACTTTGAACAAAAATTATCAAGATTAGACGGACACACAATATACAATGACATTGAAATGACATGGCAATGACACGTGAATTTGGGGATAAAAACTTTTCGGAACTTCTCGGAATTGAAAAATTCTGTGCACGAATGCCACATTCACGAAAGAGGTTCTATCCAAAATTTCAAAATTCTCACGGGAGCGACGCCACTGGGCACAGCAAGTGTATAGCATAACTTCCATGCGAAGCTGGGCCAGGTCACTTGTCTGTTTGTTAACTTGTCAAAGCGCAGGCCAACCTTATCCGAATGTTTGTGCAAGCCAAGAATCCCTTTATTCAAAGTTGGCCGCGTGGCCAACCTTTGTGCATCATGTTTACAGGTATTTGATAACAGAGGACAGTACCGCATGCTTGGTAAGGTTGGGAGATTAGATATTATTGCATAATCGAAATAATGGGGGATTTTGCGAGACTTAATTTTAGATAGCGCTTAGTAAAAGGCGAGTCCATACAGAATGCAACAATGCACGAGATTGGCATTTCTTTGAAATAAAACAAACATCTAAAAAATATCAATATTGTGATTTGTGGCACTGTGAGGTAACTTTTTTCTACCTCTGTTTGATAAAGAAAAGCGCACAATATAGTACAACCTTTATCACAGCTCGGCTTTCATATGAATAAAACGCCATCTGTTGAGATTTATTTATAATGATTTTTTCTTAAATTGAGCTGTCAGAAAATCGCCCAATAGCTAGAAATGCTAATTGGTTGGGCTATGTGTTTTTAACCTTTACCTTATATAATTAATTTTGAACCAGTCAACATCATCGGATTGAGTTGTAATTTAGAATACACCTTTAGTTCTGATGACCATGCAGTATTATGGTAAGCATGACCTGATGGTGCATCCAGAATTGGCGTCCATCGAGGGAACTCCTCAAGGGTTAAGAGCACGGACACGAAATTTAACGATTTGCTTGGTGACAATAAAAACTTTAGGTAAAAAGTTTTACATACATACATAGAATCACGTCTTTATCTCTTACAGGGTAAACAGAGCCAAAAGTCGTGAGACTCGAATGCCACGCTTAACTGAATAGTGGGCTCTCTGATGGAATGGAGATTCAGGTTTAGTGACAGGTTGCTAGCCCATCGCCTAAGAGTGGAGGAATCCCCAGTTTAAAGCCCTTTCCCTCGATTGACTTTTACAATCTAAGCAGGAAGAGAAGCAGCTGGCACATTCTATGTTTTATCTTCGCTCCCAGACCGGCATGGAAGTTTTCATTTTGTAAAAAACTTTTTTTAAATTCGGTTTACTTTTTACGGTACTTATTACGGTACGTATTTCCGGTAATTAATACACATTCTAATAGTTACCACTAATAACAATGAGTAGGTACCTAACTTAGGATAATTTACCCGACTGCGCAAAAAGTAATGCGAACTATCGCTCGGTGTCCGCCGACAAAGAAGTTAGCCACACGTCACTTGCTACGAGGCTGTACGTAGATCTCATAATGTACAGAAGTGACGCTCTGTTTAAATATGTGGAAATTTTGGGAAATTCGTTGATGTACTTTAACGTAATGAGGGTGTCGGATTTCACTCACTAGCTGGCACTACTGGCAGATACATCTTGGTGGTTCAATATTGTCATTATTTGTCAAATTAAAATGACAATCTGACAGATCCTGCTATGCCTACGGGCTTTTTCAACATCATCATCATATTGTCTGCAATAAATGTCTCTTAACTATAACAGCCAATTTTATTTAAATATGTACATTAAAGATATAGTTACTATTTATTTAGTGTATGGTATAACAAAATGTTAATTCATTCATTATTTTATGGAAAAATAACAAACAAATACATACACTTACCATTAGGTGACCCGCTTGCTCATTTACCGCCCTATATTGTAAAACAATCAGTCAATCAAAAGATGTGATAGTACGTTTTCGCAATTTTGATTCCAAATACATACATACACAGAATCACGTCTTTATCACTTACGATGTAGACAGAGCCAAGAATCGTGAGACTCTAAGTCTTTGGGATTTAGCTGAATAGTGGGCTAAATAGGTACTAATTATTTTCTTATTAAAGGTATTTTTAAATAATCATTGATGCCGTGTCTGTTCGTGTGTAGCTCTACACGACACCTCAGGCGCTCCTCGTACTCAAAGGTTGATGTGCTATCATCACAGAGCCCGCATTCAGATCAACTATAGTTGCTGGCTAAACTTGCCATTACAAACCACTAGCAATTTCAGTTTTGTAACTGTATACAATGTGTCGGAGGCTTTAATGGTAGGTATATTATATGGCATTTTTATGAACAAATCACCACTCGAAACTTTTTTTTTATATAACTTTCGTTTAAAAATAAAAAATAAACAGTTTAATGGGCTAGTTCATTCACAAGAAGCTAATAATTCAAAAAAATACAAAAATATTTTTCACTTCTCATGCTCTGAAAGTGCTTATTTGTGCAGGATATAGGCTGCACAAAATCGAATTTTGTGCACAAGGGCATTAACGTATCTACTCATAAATGTATCTATATTAAGGCAAAGAAAATGAGCCATACAGCCAAACACGATAAAAAGTTCATAGGTAGAATTTGTTTTTTTATAATATTTACTTTTAATTTATTTGCCTTATGTGTTTTTAAGACATAAAGATATTAAATTTAAATTTAAGTACGGTAGGTTATTTAATTAATTTAAGAAAAATATTATTACAATTTTTTTTTAATAGTTGGCTGTATAGGTCTGCAGCCCAAGCCTATCGATGTTGTAAGATTAAAAAAATAAAGCGGCGGGAAACAGCTCTTGTTTTGTCGTGCGTTTATTAATTTCTTCAATTTGATTTATTTCCTCGCAATCGAAGTGAAAAGCAGAGTTTATAACTCGTCCACAAAACGATTTTTATTCTCGACATTACTATCAGCCCTCGCCTTCGGCTCGGGCTGCTAAAAGTCTCGGATAAAAATGATTCGTTTTGTGCACTTGTTGTAAAATCTACTATTTTTTGTTTTGCTTTTTACGTTTTTCCTTCTTTTTGCCCTTCATATTGAATCATTTTTCTTTTTTTATTGTTGTCTACATGATAAGTTTTGAAATGATCTATTTTATGTAGGTAGCACTTTTACACGAGTAGTTACGATTGAATTAGTACAAGAGCCTGAAGAAAACAAAATGGCTGCCATTTTACTTCTTCTTCTTCTTCTCGGCCCAGGACTCCTACAGTCAGTGTGTAAATGCATTTACCCTGCGAAATCAAAAAAAAAAAAAAAAGTATCTTCATATTATCTGTACCCCAAAGTGGCCAAAATAAACTTTGTTACTTTTATGAGTCAACTTTTTACACGACTGACTAAAAAAGGAGTGTTATGTTTTCAGGCTTCTTGTATGTAAGTTTCTTTATTTCCCCATAAGTCCTGAACAGCTTAACAGATTTTGATGTGAGAGGTATTTTTGGATTCCTTGCATTCCTCCGAACATAGGCTATGTAAGGTGTTTTTTTTTTAATAATGTGTTAGAATTTTCTTTACACTCTCTCAGTGAATTGCCCTTCAGGCAGTTCACTATCTCTCTCTCTTTAGTCGTATTTCCTCATGACTGAGGGTCGTGGTCATTATATGGAATGAAACACACACAACGACTCTCTTGGCAATTTTAATGGAGTGGTTTGCCATTGCCTTCTCCATTTCACACACTAGCTGATAATTAACCAGAGTGCAGGTTTCCTCACGATGTTTTCCTTCACCTTGCAAGTGGGTGTGGATGAAAACTAAATAGGTCAGGTCAGATTGATATACAAACTCATGTAGCACGGACAGGATTCGAACCTAGGACCTTTGCAGCCACAGGCGGGCGCCCTACTACTCGGCCACCGCCGCTTCAACAATTCACTATACTATGGTTAATATCATTATCAGTCTTTTCAATGTCCCCATTGTTGGGGCATACGGATAAGGATGATGGGCCATGATCCACCATTAGACCCAATATGAATGGGCGATTGGCGAATACAGTCGGGACCAACGACTTAAGAGTGTATCACGTCCGCGCGCCCGACCGAGTTTAGGTATTTGATAGACCGCAGCTGGCTGTGTGCAAGTCACACGCACACATCGACGTGAGATTGCCGCCAACCCGAAGTAATAAGTGACAGGGATCCGGCAAAGGATTTGTTGGTACCTATATATTTTTTTTCTTGCTTTACGGTAATGAATACTAAAAATAAAATTACGACCATTTTCTTATGTAAAACATACTTGGCGCGACTTGGCAGTAAAATGGACACGAATGCCGCGACAGAAAATAGCATGACCGTCGTGCCAGGATGCTAAGATGTTAAACATCTGCCTGGCATCCCATGAAGGCCAATTTTTCGGGATGAGGTTTACAAAAATAGTATTTTTGGATCCAAGATGGCGGACAATTTTTTTAATTTTCAATATGGGTATCGTTTTATAAGTGTTTCAGTGCGCTGATTACGAAAATAACATTTATTTTGGAATCCAAGATGGCGGACAACTTTTATTCACGTTTACAATATGGGTATGGTTATAAGGGTTTTTCGGTGCGCTGATGACAAAAATAACATTTATTTTAAGATCCAAGATGGCGGACAACTTTTTTTTCAAGTTTACAATATGGGTATGGTTATATAGGTATTTCGGTGCGCTGATGACAAAAATAACATTTATTTTGAGATCCAAGATGGCGGACAATTTTTTTTTTATTTTGCAGTATGGTTAACATTTTGTAGGTTTTTGGGGACGCTGATGACGAAAATAACATTTATTTTGAGATCCAAGATGGCGGACAACTTTTTTTTTAAATTTTACAATATGGGTATGGTTATATAGGTTTTTGGGGACGCTGATGACGAAAATAACATTTATTTTGAGATCCAAGATGGAGGACAGTTTTTTATTTTTATTTTACAATATGGGTATCGTTTTATGGGTTTTGGGGACGCTGATGACCAAAATAACATTTATTTTAAGATCAGCGTCCCCGAAAACCTATTAAACGATACCCATATTGTAAAATAATAAAAAAACTGTCAGCCATCTTGGATCTCAAAATAAATGTTATTTTCGTCATCAGCGTCCCCAAAAACCTATAAAATGATACCCATATTGTAAAATAAAATAAAAAATTGTCCGCCATCTTGGATCTCAAAATAAATGTTATTTTCATCATCAGCGTCCCCAAAACCTAGAAAACGATACCCATATTGTAAAATAAAATAAAAAAGTGTCCTCCATCTTGGATCTCAAAATAAATGTTATTTTCGTCATCAGCGTCCCCAAAAACCTATATAACCATACCCATATTGTAAACTTGAAAAAAACTGCCCGCCATCTTGGATCTCAAAATAAATGTTATTTTTGTCATTAGCTCACCGAAAAACCTATAAAAACATACCCATATTGTAAAATTGAAAAAAAAGTTGTCCGCCATCTTGGATCTCAAAAATAAATGTCATTTTCGTAATCAGCGCACTGAAAAACTTATGAAACGATATACATATCGCAAAATTAAAAAAAAAAAATTGTCCGCCATCTTGGATCTTGATTTAGATTTATTTTGATTTTTATGATTTCGATTTCTATGATATCGATTTATTACGATTTCTATGATTGCGATTTATTACGATTTCTATTTCATCAAAAATTGTCGGCCATCATTCATGAGTATGAAAATGGTACCTATATAAATTTTAATTAAAAAGATTAAAAGTAATAAATATGTAACTGTGATCTACATTACTCTCTGCTGTCTGTGAATACATGAACACGCGAAAATTAAATGCCTCCCGAGCAGCAGAGCGACGTGGATTCCCTTTGACTCTTACCGGCAGACTGATTTTTCGTGGGCTTGGAACTCGTATATATTGAGCGATGGCATTGCCATACAAAAAATGTATGGGAATTTCTTAGTGAATTGTTACGATATATAATATTTTTTTCGAGTTATTTTTCAAAAATCTAAAACGAGCAACTTGTAGCTAGTTTAATAAACTCGCGATTTAACATTATGTAGAAATTATAATTTGTGTTTTACATAATGATTTCGTTAAAGCCGTGAACCTTGTTTTTCGTATTTTTCGTGTTTTCTGGAAGGTATTTACGCAAAAATAAAAGGCAAAATATTTTTATCTGTCTCGTATAAGTAGTAGCAGTTATTTGAGAAGCCTATAGTACTATTTTTATTATCAATAATGATCTAGTTTTGGCACCAGGGTCAATTCTGTAACGCCTGTTTTGGCTAAAAACGTGTGATGCAGGCTTAATTCGAAGCACGGAGGAACATGAGATAATACATTTTTCAATCATAAATAAATTTATGTAAATGGTACAAAAAAAAAAATTTTTTTTTGGTCACCTATCCGGGAATTGACCATTACAAAAGTCACTTAACAGGCACTATAGCAGGCACTGCGCTACCGAGCTCCTAACTAGCGATGTGCCGCCGAGAAATTTCCTGTTCACGAAAACTTCCTTCCTAATCCTTTCTTCCTTAAAAATTTCCGAAAATTCTCGAGTTTTTAAGAAAATTTTCCGTTCTCGAGAAATTTCAGAGAAATTTAAGAAACTTACCGCTGTTTCTTTGAAAATTTTGGAAGCGGCACTTCACTACCGACTCCTAACACACATAAGAATTGATTGGTCCAATATTGGATCAATCATTGGCCCAACACCGCCAACATGCGTAGGAGCGCTTGATCAAATCATCGATTGGCCATGGAAGATCGAAGCGTACTTTATATCACAAAATGATTGCCATTTAGGGTAATATGCTGATTTTGTATGGAACATTTAGTGATTGGCGAGTGTCGTAATAAAGGGCTTTCTGTATGGCGATAAAGCATTTCAAGAATCTAAACCACAGAAAACTAAATATATAAATATAGTCTAAACTGTTACTTTATATAATAAAAAAAAAATCTCATCTCTTCTAAGTAAGAACCACAGAATTTGAAATTATATAAGCCAATAGAAATGGAATCGACGCGTTTTTATACGCAGCAAGAATCGAATAGAATTTGAATAAGTGTATGCTTGTTTTTTTTTGTGAGCGTCAGCACAACATAATAATTATATTTTCATATATAAGACGTCAGATGGCACTTCTGTTGGAATTATCATTTAAAATTCGTGGTAAGTATTATTCAAGTAAGGTAAGTATTATTATTCAAGTAATACAGGCAAGAATATTTCTTATAGTTAGATGTTTTATAATGCCTATCAACAAACCTCTACTTAAACATATATTATTCGTTTTTATTACATTTTATTATTCTTATTTTTATCAGTTCTTAATCCTTGAAAAACATTTACATAAATCATTGATTCCTCCACCTTCGAAGCTGCAAACAAAACTTTGGTAATCCATTACCCAAATCTCATTAACAAGTTCGACCTTAAACGGGAACTATCAACACCTTTGGTCCCAATTAATTATGACCTCACGAACCTAGCCCCGATTAAACCCTTGTCGTACTATTGCTGACCTTAACCTTGATAACTTGACCTTAGGTTGGGGTTGATCATTTAGGAGGAGCATCGATTTGAAGTCAACTGATTTCAATAGCACCCAAGGCAATCAAACAAATCAAATCAATCAAAAATTATTTATGAAACTTGGCCTTCAAAGAAGGCTCTTTTTCAGGTCAAAAACTATTTATTTAATCGTAATATATATGTCTCAAAGCTACAAACTACTAGCATTTAGGACTGCTACTATTATTTCGACCACTGCTGAGAAGAAATGCCGAAAGAAACTCATGAAACAGTCTTGGTTGACCTTGACCTTTTTCCTCATTTATTTTGTACAGTCGGGACCAGATAAACCTGACCCTCTGAGATAGGATTTGGATTCCCAATAAGATCAGATTACCTGTCCCCGACTGTACTAGCTTTTGCTCGCAGCTTCACCCGTGTGAAATTCTCACGGAAACAGTGCTTTTTTCTGCGATAAAAGGTACCCTTTGTCTTTCTAAGTACTTCTAACTATGTCTATGCGAAATTTCTAGTCTAGTATCTAAAGTATGTGTAATATAGGTACATACTTTAGGTACCTACAACATGTCCAAGGTAAACGTGGTTTAGGTACAAAATGTACAAGACGTCCAATGAACGTAATAAGATGGCAAGTATATACAGGGTTATTTTGTTACTACTGGCCAAATTTTTACAATATGCTCAGTACTTGGAATACAACTACGTCCGAAAGAAATTTATAGTAAAAGAATAACATAAAATTTCAACTTTCCATACTAAGTCCCATCAGCTGATCGACCAATTTGTATGGGAAGCAAAAAATTTTTTTTCATTTTTTTGGAAACTTGCTTAATTTCATCAACCAAATCTGATGCGAAAATTTGGCCAATGGTTTCAAGATAAACCTGTATGTATTAAAAATATCGCGATGAATTGAGGAACTCCTCCTTTTTTGAAGTCGGTCAAGAATTATGTCAAACAGTTATCGAAACAGAATGTAGTTAGAGCAGGTTCGTCAGAACTGAAACATTCTGGTATTCCGCAGGGTGGTCCTAGCTGGCCACTGGCCATTTACGATGGGCCAGAAAGCAAAATGTGGATACACCGGTAATTAAGTAAGTAAAAATACTTTATTGCACCAAAACAAGTAAAATGATACATTGATACTTGATAATATAGGTAATGCGTACAATAGGCGGCCTTATCGCAAGTGCAATTATTCCAGGCAACCTAAGCCTCTAAGCTCCAAATTACCAAATTAAATCCTTAATTATTCATTTTTTTTAGTTATCTGAAATAACAAGTTATTTATTTATTGGGACAAAAGATAGTACATAGATAAACTCTCTGATAAAAATTGGACGGCTGCTTTCACGGCTAAGCCGCTAGACCAATTTTGATGAAATTTGGTATGGTTATAGTTAAAGACACGAGGTTTTACATAAGCTATTTTTTAAAATTAAAACTAAAAAAATTGTATAAAATACACGCAATATACTTTTTGACGCGTTTGAAGTAGTGGACAACAGCATCATTAGAAAATAAATAAATTAGTATATAAGGATATATTCATAAAGGGATTTGATTGAGCTGGCCTGTACATAATATCTCGATAGCTTGCCTCAAATTATATACGTGTGTAATACGTATAGGTATTTATTTAGTTTGTAAGTTCCATAATCCATACATCGAAAGTTAATCCTAATCCTAACTAATATTATAAATGCAAAAGTTTGTTTGTTGGTTTGTTTGTTTGTCTGTTACCTCTTCACGCTTCATCTACTGAACCAATCTTCCTGAAATTTTGCATACACATAGTTAGAAGTACGGAGAAGGACATAGGGTACCTTTCATCCCGAGAAAAAACACGGTTTCCGTGGGAAAATCACGCGGGCGAAAGCTAGTAATATAATAAAATCTTTATTTTTCGCCACAAAATTATTTTAGGAAGTATAGAAGCTTAGTATCTAGGGAACATATAATTTTGTGGAGACTGGAGCTTAAACTAAGTCAAAACCTGTATACTACAAGACCCCAGGCCCCACCTCTGGAAAAGGTACAATAAGCTGGAGGAAACTAGTAGTTTGTAAATAGATATCCATACTAATATTATAAATGCGAAAGTTTGGATGTGAGTTTGTGAGTTTGTGAATTTGTGAGTTTGTGAATTTGTGAGTTTGTGAGTTTGTGAGGATGTTTGTTACTCAATCACGCAAAATCTACTGGACGGATTTCGATGAAATTTGGTACAGAGGTAGATAATGACCTGGAATAGCACATAGGCTACTTTTTATCCCGGGAAAAAGCACTGTTCCCGTGGGAAATTCACGCGGGCGAAGCCGCGGGCAAAAGCTAGTTTATAATAAATAGATATTTATATAGAGATCCCTTCATGGGATAAGTCCGCCGTTGCCATTTTCTGGATTGATGTAATTACTGATTTATTTATGTTATTGTGCAATAAAGTTATTACAAACAAACAAATATATATAAGCAATACATTAATAAAGTTAATTACATACTAGACCACACATTTTTTGCTGACGAATTTAGTCTATCCTTTAATAAATTTGAAGTTACTTCAAAATAGTCCACAACTACCTAACGTGTGCCATCCGAAGCAATGCCTGCTATTACAGGTCCGCACTCAGTGCGTATTCTATTGAATATCAGACAAAGAGCTCTAATTGTTCGTGCTACAGCGTTCCGGTGCTAATTCCGAATACGGCCCTGGACAGATGAGTACTAAATTGGCCCTGTTTCAAAATTCACTGGATATTCCATGATTCTAGACCAATAAACCCACTATTCTGCTAAGCGTGGCCTTCGAGTCTCACCACTATTGGCTCTGTCTACCCCGTAAGGGATAAAGACGTGATACTGTCTGTACAGTTTTTTTTAATTAACCTACGTTGTCCCACTGCTGGGCAAAGGCAAAGGTCTTCCCCACTGTCTGTATAGTAAACTATCAATAAACTAGCTTTTGATTAAATCGGTTAAAAATTCAAACAAACAATTAATTAAATTCAAACATCCGATAAGACATCAATAGAGATGATAAAACACACGCGGGTGCGGTACCCCCGAGATGGGGGACGCAGCTCTAAGAATAAATGCCCTACATAAAGATGGGAGTGCTAGAAAATGTACGCAAGCATTCTTAACACCCCATATGTGGGGATTTATATAGAGTTGTTGTAACCTTCCATTTGTATTGTTGTTTTAGTTATTTATTTATTTAGAAGAGAAATTAATATATTTAATAATATCGAATTATTGTTCGTATCGTTATATTTACTTAAGACCCTTTTTAAATGGGAAATTTGATAGATTTGATGGGAAAATTATTATGGCATTGTATGTAATCTCATACAGATAGCGGCTTATACTATCGCATTAGGTAATTCCTGTAATGGTAGATATAAGAGATGTAAATAAATAAAAATAAATAAATAAAATGGTATATTCCACTCCACCAGAGTGAAAAGAGTAAACTTTTTAATATTTTCATTTCATCTCAAACTTATTTCTCCCAGAAAATTTCATCAGGTGAATTGATTCGACAAAGTTAGTGTCATTTTTTCAACTTGGATCTGTCTTTTGGCAACAGTGCGTGGTTTAATAAGCACAATGTGACTTCACTATATTCTTGAAAAAATGTTTTATTATTTCGATCTACGTACTACTTACTATCTTTGAAATAATTGTCAGGTGAAAGTACCCATTGCACTTATCTATTATTATTACTAATTAAACATACATAATCAAGATTTTTTTTACATTATTAGGATTTTACGACATCATCATTGGAGCGTTACCATGATTCAATGAGTAGGTATCCATCCAAGTATTTGAAGCATTAATCTGAAAATAATGAGTATACAGGGTGATTTTTTATCCGAAGGACATATTTAAACCTACGGTAGGTCATGCTAGCATATTCCTGAAAAAAATATGAAATAAAAACACTTGTAAATAACTAAGAAAAACTTTGTTAAAGTTTCATGAAAATTCTCCGAACGTATTGTCCATACGTTCGGACCCTCGCGTGCGATTTTGACTTATAGGTAGGTAGATACGATCCGTTTTCCCTTCATACTTTATCCTGGCTAAGGACAGGCTTGTTATTTTTTAGTCTAATAAGGACAAACGGATCACTCGTCACGTGTCGGTATCGTGTGATCTTTTCGCGCGCGCTCGGTATCCATGTAAGCGTTATTTAATTGGATAAATATGCAAAAAATAAAATTTTTTTTTCTTTGCTAGTTAGGTCGGGAATCGAATACCAAATACCACCCTCCTTGAATATGTCCTTCGGATAAAAAATCACCCTGTATAGAACCCTTTCGGCCGCCTGAATGTTTTGATTTTAAAATTTAATGCATTTTTTGGTATCAACAACTCTTTATAGATCCCGCGCCGCAAAGCCCCGTGCCGCGTAGTATCGCATTATATCATTTATAAACAAATGCGTTAAAATAAATCGCGGTTGATGTGTACGTGTGTCTGTACGGTGAAATGTTAGGTGTCATAGCGGAATTAGTCATTTGTCGTTGTAATTCTATTTAAGTATTTTTTTTTTTATTTTAGTTTCTTTTTTAATTTACGATTTTAAGTTTTTTTTATATTTTGTTATTCGATACTGAAGAGTTTTTGAATGAATCATTTGACAAACTATCGAACCACAAATAATTTTTGTTCCACGTAGTTTGATCAATCGGACAGCGCGACCGAAAAGTTAATCAAACTTTAAGCTACGAAAAAATAATTATCTATTTCAACAGTCACTTAATTTTTTCATACACTTTCCTTGTGGCACTTCTTCTATTTTTCAAATAAAATATTTTTATACAAACCTTAATTTTACTTGCGATATAACTATGTATAAAATCTCGCACGCTAAATAACAACTACCTTCGTATATCCTAAATGCAACCAGATCTTCAAAACCAAGTTTGGTTTTGCTAGCCATATCCGTTCCCATCTATGGAGATTACAAGATTCGCCGTTGACGGTTAAGTCAAGGAGGATATGATATCCTACATACCTACCTAATATACCTAGTTATAATTTTACACATGGCTTCAGTACCGATGACAATGCTCTAATGCTCTATTATACTAAGCTTGACCTGATGGTGCACCCAGGATCGGCTTTGACTAGGGAAATCCCGGACATAAAATGTTACTAAGATTTTGTAAAAAACCTCTTGAAAGCAGTAAAGAACAAAAACATTTAGAGGATATAAAGTACCCGTCACTTTCCCTAAGAATCGCTATAGAAACGTTAACCCTTACAATGGGAGGGTGGCACAGCATACCCCGGTAGGTGGTGATTTATAAATGTATTTCTCACCTAATAAATAACATACATATCGCGTATTTCGTATGAAATACGTGTTTTAGTATCACGATCGATATGCGAGTGGGGTGTCTTATAATGACGGGTAATTTTGTTTAAGATTGTTTTGGGTTTAATTGGATGGCTGGTTGTCAGAATTTTGAGGGAAATTTCAAGTCATTTTTTAATACTTATCAGGATTTAACATGTGAAAGTGATATTTTTGACTAATTTATAAATAGCTCTAAAATAATTCTGTTACTGATCACAAAGTCCTCGCAATTTTAAACTAAAACGTTAGATTTGAGGACAGAAAATATTAATTAGGTAAATGAAAAACTGTTATGTAAGAGCGGAGCCTCCTGGCACAAGCATATTTTTGCTTAAAAGGAGGTTTCCACAACCAAGTTGTAAAAAAAATTATTTACCTAATAAATAATTTCTAATTTAATTTATTTTTTACTCTTTTCCGCGAACTTCGTTCGCGCGTAATTTACTTATTACTTAAGCGACGTATCAAGATGAAACCTACGCCAAATTTTAAGTCAAATCATCAAATTTGGTCTTTGCTGCAAAGTCAAAGTCAAATTTTTTTATTGAAACTTGGCCTTCATAGAAGGCTCTTTTTCACGTCGATAACTAATTATTAAATCATAATATATTATGTCTCAAAGCTACAAACTACTAGCGTTTTGGAACGACCACTGCTGAGAAGAAATGCCGAATGAAACTCATGAAACAGTCTTGGTCGCCTAATATGCCAGAGGGGCTATTTATTAACTTGAAAAAATGTATTGATTTTGATTTTATTTCTAAATCACCCTTTGAAGCCCACAGTACTTATAGGATAACACCAAAGATCCCCAAGGATCGAATCAGCGATAACAAGCAGGCTTAATGAGCAGAAATTGTAAGAAAGACAAACGGAGGCGGCGTGAAATGAAGTGCAAAATTGTGGCAAATATTGGCCAAAGGTTTCGAACAAAGAAAACATTGGTTAGGGGGGCCGGAATGGACAGCTAAGATGCTGCTACGGTTAAAATATCATCCTAATTTTCCTAATATAATTCCGAAATATGTTTGTATGTTTGTTTGAATTTCAATCACACCAGAACGGCTAGACGGATTTCAATGAAATTCATGAAATTCGGTTTACGGGTACAGTAGAATTTTCAATGGAAGTGGAGCACAGGAGCGCAGCAAGATCAAATGAAAATTAATTATAATGTGAAAGTAAATTGTAGATTAGTTAGTCCACATTTTATTGGTGCCCTTAGTGAATTTTTTGGCCAATCTGACAGACGTGTGTGAGTTGGTTTCAAGAAATAAAATGTGAGAAAATCTACACTTCCATTTTCGCTGTTTTTATTAACTAGGGTGTGTAAAGAGAAGGAAATTATAAATCAATCCGTCAAAACAATGTCAATAAATATAACCTTATTAAAATGTCTAAAATTAGTATATATAACGTATAGTAGTAAAGAGTAAAAACCTTTTCTTTCAATGTATTTTATATTCTTTTCTTATTAGGAAAATATCGTGAGGAAACCTGCCTGCATTTTTACTGATAAATTAATTCTGTAATCTTTCTTCTTTTTCTAGGTGTGGCGTACAGCGGAGCGTCATGTTCCCCGCTACCCGCATTGAGCTGTGACTCATTATATTCAGATACGTCTCGGTGTGCGGACGGTTGTCCGAGTGCACAGGCTGTTATCATTCTCAGTGACTATCTAGTCGCTCTGTACCAACTTATACCAATAGTCAGGATACGGTGGAGCCCCAGTTAACTGACCCGGTTAAGCCCCGGGTCAGGTTGTGCTGTGGGGCACATAACGTGCGGGGCGGGGCACGTTACTATGCCGTATAATATTAGTGCCAACGGCACATTTGGCGACGAGATAAACGTGAGTACATTAATCTTTAGTAAAAAAAAAAAAAAAAACAAAGAAAGTGGGTGGAATATTCATTTTAATTTTATAATCCTATCACTGGGCTTCCGCCCGCGTTAGATTCTTATTCGAGGGTAGAATCTTATGAAAATATATCGTAAAAAATAATCAGCAATCTCGATAATCAATAATTTAGTGAAAAGGGTACAAAATGACCTTATTGGCTTTGGTACCATGAATGGCTCAAGGGATCTTGGCACCAACATAACAACAATACTTTTTATTTCAATATTAATTTCAATATTTTCCTGCATCTATAGTTTGGCCATAGTGGCCGTGATGATATACATATATGAAAAAGTTAATAAGTAGGTACTAAACAATAAACGACAAATACAGATTTCACGTAACATTTAATGGCTCTGATTGTGATGAGCGGTACCTAACTGTTTATGAATAGCTTTTCGCTTAATACAATGAGTATTATTCTGTTAACAATGCACTTTCTGTACATAATTTGAAATATTTGCTCATTCATTTATTCACTGTACAATATTTACAATTTATCATTATACAATATTACATAAACCAGTAATATGAATGCATACTTAGTTTTCTTAGGTTAAAACCTCAGTTTAAAACGTAACTACAGTGATACAAATCATGAGGTCGGCTGGACTGGCACTACCGGCAGGTCACAAGACAGAATATTTATAATTGATTATTTTTCTAAAGCGAAGTATATATAGCAATTACCTACTTTTAATTTAACGATTTAACATAAGAAACAAAAATTTAAAGCTTGTGTCGTGTCACTGTGAAAGATACACGAATTTTTGTTTTTCTAAAGTTTTTATACCTTTGGTATTATCAAAATAGATAAAACAGTGAAATAAATAGGTATAAAATTGGAATATTATAATTATTTTCTCATCACAATCAAGTCAGTTCAATTTGTGTCATATAACTAATACCCAATTTCTGAGATACTTTTGTCAATCTGTTGATATATTACCATAATAATTACGTTTCTGAACAACGTAAACTAAACTATGTTTAATATGAGGTTAACTTAACTGTCCATTGTGACGATATTTTATATAATAAAGGTACCTAAGTGCAACCAGAACAGGGATTGTGGTCGGCTGGTACCTGAACTAGAAAAAACATGTTTCCCTGGTTCCCAACCCGAGAGATTATTATAATTAACTGATATTTAATCGATAGTGTACTTTTTCCATATGATTGATTAATATCGTGATGAAAAAAAAAACACAAAATTTGAACTAAGAGTAAAATAAAAAATAAATAGTAATAGGTATTAAAACAATTACAAGGGTGCAAGTAAATTTTAGAAAGAACTATAGGAACTATATTCTTGATATGTCTCTAAATATAAGAATTATTTTAACTAAATAGTTAAAAGTTGACTAGTATCATAAAGAAACTACCATCCGAGTTGCAAGAAAATACACGCCAAAATGAAAAAAAAATTGAAGGACAGTTTTAAATAATTAGTCTGGTTCTAAAAATACATGATATTTTAACCAGTGGAGTTCGTTACAGCTTCTGGTTGACCGGAACATTGATAGATGCGTCGATTAAGATGTTGTTCTCTGTGATTACAATATTCAGAAAACAAAAACTTTTTTATGTAACACTGGCGGCCCGTCCCATCTTTGCAAGGGGGCCATTTAGAGGTAAATTATGTTACATAGAAATAATATAGGTACTAACGCAGGAATAAATTTTGAAATCAATCCAGTGATTAAGATTTTTTGTTAAAAATATCTTTAAGGAAAATGCAAAACTTCCATTTTGTATTATGGGTATGGAAGTGTAAGAAGTGTAGATTGTACACTAAAATGTATTGTATATTTAATGTGAAATAAACAAGTAAAACAAATAAAATAGGTACCTAAATAAATGGATAAAAAAAAATACGGCAGTAAATACTTCAACATAATATGACAGACATGTCGATAACATGTACAAGTTTAAGCCACCAGGAAACCTACAATATAAAATGGAGGCATTTATTTACTTTACTCAATTATTATTTTACAGTCTACCCTGTAAAACAAAATGGTATTTCATTGAAAGCGAATTAATTGAACTTATTGGTGAAAACATAAATTAAGTTTATTACAAAGGATTTAAGTATGACTGACAAATACAGTAACTGGGCTATGCCCAACGATTTTGATATTAATTGATGCTATAATAACTACTTTAACGAAGGTACACTCGGTTGCCTTTATATGTTTACATTAATTTACTTCACTAATCACAATGGTACCCCAAGAAGCAAGTTTACGTGCATGAACAAAGTATATTAATTGTTCTTTAATGCACTATAAGTATACCATACATAAATGCTGTTCTAAAAACTATTCATAGTTTAGTTTATTAAAATTTCCAATTGTAATGATGTGTAAGGAGATATTATTTTCCATTGATCATTGACGAGTTAGCAATGAATCAGTTAGTTGTAATGACAACACAATATTTATTTGAAAATAGAGAAAAGCAGTTAAAATATCTAAATACATGGTGTCACCTAAATGTTATTTTTACTATTTTATACTCCTACTTAATATCCAACAGTATTTTAGTACCTTTGTTTATGAGTACATAATTATGGATTGATAAGTCAGCATTAACTCGACCTCGGCAATTTTATTGCCTGAAGTCATCATTAAATTGCTAAAGTTACCTTTGTGAACCAAAGTATGAATTCAGATGAATCGATATTATGGATCGTTTAACCAGCATTAAATTGCTAAAGTTACTTAAAATAAAACGAACAAATAATGAATATTGATGTGCACTTTGTGCTACAAATAAAAATATTATGAATTGTTAAGCTAGCATTAAATTACACGGAATCTGCAGTTAAAATGCTCATAGTCAGCATTAAATTGCTAAAACTACCCAATATAAAACGAATAAAGAATAAAAATTGATGTGCACTTTGTGCTACGAATAAATGTTATTCCAATTAGTTATTTAAGTTTATATCTAATTGAGAATAACCAATATGTGTTTCGTTTGAAATAAAATATGTGTAAGGACAATGATGACCTCTGTATGTGGTCCCGGGATAAATTCTCGGTCAGGTCAAATAATCTTTGTAAATCGGCCTGGGTCTAGTAGTGTGCCATCCTACACACAAGCGACTGTTAACAGCAATAATCCACAAAGGTGGATAAGTAATCAATGTGTAAGGACAATAACGACAACCTCCTTGTGTGGTCCCGGGTTAATTTCTCGGTCAGGTCAACTGTGTTGTTTAAATGGGCCTGGGTCTAGTGGTGTGCTATCCTACACAAAAGAGTTCCACTGTTAACAGCTATTCCGTATATGGGTGACTGTAACGGATAAAGTAACGACTGTTATTAATTTAACAGCTATTCCACATAGGTGGTTAAAGAAATGATTGTGGTCCAGCAGCTATAAAAGTATTGGAGACGTCCAGTCTTAGCAAATCCATATTGTTGGGTTGTAATCAAATATAATGTATATTGGAAAAATGTATAATGCAGATCATTAAAAAATATATATATATATTATGAACCTGCTACTGACAGGTTACAAAAAACTTATTGCCAAATTAAGTTTAAAAATACAGAATAGTCACTCCTAAGCTAATACATAAACAAATATGTATTTTATTAAACTAATGTAGGTACATTACATACAATTTAATAAAATGATTATTTTAATATAGTATTAATTGAAATTGACACTGGACTGGAAACATTAACATAAAACTAAAGTAGGTACAACCAAACTGACAAGATGTTGCCTTGCGGTAAGGTGCCCAGAAGACTGGCAGAATTGCCAAGTTGAATGGCAATACTGATCCTTTGATTAGTACCTACATAACATTAAGTTAAAAAAAAAAAAACATTATCCTTGTTATTTAGATTTTAAATCAGTTGCTGCTTTAACAGATTTAACTAATAAGCAACTCATGCTTTATTAACAGCAAATCCTTATTTGTGTGTGTTTTATAGAGAAGGTCTATATACTGTTCCGGCTAAGTTTAGATCCAGAATTTACGCCAAGCAATGGTATCGTGTCTACTTCATGACCACAATAATTAACAATATTTCTGGCATTTCTTCAAAGTTTTGCCACACTGTAACAGTTGTCGTTGTTCATCTTTCAACTGTAGTAAGTAATTATTATAAAATACAATTTCTACAAACATTGAACTGGGTTGATCAATTAAAAAATAATAAAAATATGATCAAAATACAAGTAAATAAATGCAATATACCGACATGTGGTTGTTAATTTTTTTCAAATTCGGCAAGTATCTACCTCTAACAATGATGTTGCTATGAAGGAATGAATTTTTAGTATGATTAAACGAAAAGTTAAAAAAAAAAGAAAAAAAAAGGGATAAGTGGCCGATATTGGGAAAGTGGACATGTTGATTATGATGGGATTAAAATCTGTGAAACTAAGTGACTTTCGGTAAAGGAAATGGCGCAGAATATTTTAATGGTCCCAATTTGCGAGATGAGAATCGAAATTTATTGATGCAGATATTTATATGATTCCTATGAGATTGTTCGCGTTCTTTTGACCATGCACATGATTATAAAGTAATATAATATATAATAGTAATATAGAAAAAACATACCAAAATAAAAATTAGAAATCATGTCATGTCAGAATGACATTATAGCGACCAATACTGTAATGAGTTTCTTTCGGCGTTTCTTCTCAGCAGTGGTCGTTCCGAAACGCTGGTAGTTTGCAGTTTTAAGAATTGCGATGGTATATAATTTGAAATTTGATGTAATGGGTTACTTTGGATTTATTTCATACTAGTGGTAATGAAAATAATTGAAAACCTTTATCTGTATTAAAATCATCAAAAGAAAGGAGAGATGTGGCGTACAGCGGAGCGTCATGTTCCCCGCTACCCGCATTGAGCTGTGACTCATTATATTCAGATACGTCTCGGTGTGCGGACGGTTGTCCGAGTGCACAGGCTGTTATCATTCTCAGTGACTATCTAGTCGCTCTGTACCAACTTATACCAATAGTCAGGATACGGTGGAGCCCCAGTTAACTGACCCGGTTAAGCCCCGGGTCAGGTTGTGCTGTGGGGCACATAACGTGCGGGGCGGGGCACGTTACTATGCCGTATAATATTAGTGCCAACGGCACACTAGGTACTCGAAGAATGGCTAAAAGAAATTGTATTCGCAATAAGTCGCCTTTTGGTGAAATTAATCGTAATGTTATCCGTTTTTTTCTGGTGCAATAAAGAGTAAGTTTATCATCATTATCAGTCCTCGCCATTTTCCATATAATTAATAAAGAGTAAACAAGTTTAACTAGCTTTTGAATGCGGCTTCGCCCGCGGGAACAGTGCTTTTTCCCGGGATGAAAGGTACCCTATGTCCTTCTAACTATGTGTATGCGAAATTTCAGGAAGATTGGTTCATTACATAAAGCGTGAAGAGGTAACAAACTCACTTTCGCATTTATAATATTAGTTAGGATTAGGATTTACACACTAATTCGAAAGACAAATTTATTTAGTTCGATTACAAGCATCATTTTAGCACCCCAGAACAATAGCGTAAGGAGATACCGGTGTTTGCGATCCGTTTTACAGATTTTACATAAGTACACCCCAAATTTACTTAATAACTCGAAAGTTGACTCCAACACATTCAACACGAGTTGTATTGATTGTGGTATGTTAGAACTTGTTTGTTTGTGACTAGCTGCGCCTCGGGGCGATGATTGCGTAGGAGTTTTGAGACTAAATGTTACGCATTCGATTTAATTTTGATTTTAGATTTTCTTTATTTATAAATTCACAGCGTTACACATTAACTTATGTTGTTGTTAAATGTTACTCATGAGTTTTTAAAGTAAGAGCAAGCAGACTTCGCGCCAGCTCCAACGGTGTTCTGAAGTTGTTTGCGTCACGTGTCGATTTTCAGTATGTGTATCATTGTTCAATGATAAACGTACTGAAGAACGAATAGGTGTGATGTCTGTATGTGTATTTTTGTGTATGTACTTCTTCTTCTTCTCTCAGCCGAAAGACGTCCACTGCTGGACAAAGGCCCCTCCCAAGGATTTTATCCATGGGGGGTTTTGCCGTAATCGCCACGCTTGGCAGGCGGGTTGGCGATCGCAGTGTGATGGCATAGTACGCGGAAAGATGCTGCTGCCCATCCTCCAGTGTTTTAAATCCCTTAGTCGCCTCTTACGACACCCACGGGTAGAGATGGGTTGGTGCTATTCTAGGGTCACAACCTGTCGCTTGTATATTATTAGTTAGTTTTCGTCTGGTCTGGTAACTTAGTCTGGGAGACGGGAAAAATCATAGAATATGCTGTCTGCTTCTCTTTCAGGTCAGATTGTATAAGTCAAGGGACAGGGCTGTGTAAAATTGAGATTCTTCTTGTAGTATATGGGCTGTCACTATTTCTAAATCTCAACTTCGTTAAAAACGTTATTATCCAGTTAAGTTTAGGTAGGTACAATATGAACCCTGTCGGGTATTAGCAAATGTAGAAGGATGGAACTGCAGGCGGATTTATAATAAGAAATTGTGATTAGGTTTCAAGTTTACAGTAGGGTCACGTAAACCTGACCCCCTGAAATATTTATTCCGATCCCATACCACGAACACACTGGTATTACTTTGAATTTTTAATTATTTTATGTACGGATGCGAGACATGGACCCTCACTATAAAAGAAAGAAAAAAGTTAGAAGCATTCGAAATGTGGTGTTGGCGTAGATTGGAAAGAATTAGCTGGACGGAAAGAATAAGTAATGAAGAGGTCTTAAATAGAATCGGCGAAAAAAGAACCATCATGAAAAATATAGAAAACAGAAGGGGGAAAATGTTATGGCACTTAATACGACACGATGCATTTTTAAGAAACATCATAGAAGGAAAGATAGAAGGAAGAAGGGGCCCAGGGAGACCAAGACAGAGTTACATGCGGCAAATAAAGGAGAAAGTGAACGTCGTGTCGTATAAAGAAATGAAAGAGTTAGCAATGGAAAGAGAAAAATGGAAGGAACTCCACCGACAAGAGCCTCGCTCTTAAATTTTGTGATGATGATATATTCCGAACAAATACCACTCTTTAAATTATTTAATTTTATGTCCGAACGAATACCAAAACTGGAATTTGGTACAGTCAGCTCAGTCAAAAATTGCTTATTAGACTACCAGATATTTTTGCAAATAAAAATGTTGTAATCGCATACAAAGCATTTTTACTTAGAACTAATTTTGGTATTGGTTTAAACAGTGGTATCCGTTTGGAATAAGACATAATTAAAAATTCATCAGTGGTATTCGTTCATGGTATTGGATCGGAATAAATCCCCTGAAATAGGATTCAGTGAGGTTGGGGGGTCAGTTATATCTGCCGCCAACTGTACCTTTGAGTTTAATTTTATATCATAATGACCGGAGTATCAAAATGTCTAGTCCTATAAAATGACACGTATTGAAATATTCCGGGTCAATTGCCATACCTAATCTATTGCCGCTAGATGGCGGTCGTTACAAAGTCATATAAACTTTAAAAAAACAGATACCTACCAACGTTAACTATAACACTGGATATAAAAAAGAAGTCTGGGTATTTATAGATAATCTACGTCAACCTCGAAAGATGGATCATTGGTATGTATTCTTACAACATTGTTTCCTCGTCTAAATAAACAAAAAAATCTAATATTTCCGAACCAATATCCTTCACGCCGCATCATTTGTCAAAACTTTCAATATCTTTATAACCATATATCTCCATACACACAACCCTAGAAATATTCCAATATTATGATTTATAACATCATTCTGCGACAAACTTACCAGTTAATACGGACCTCTGTGTGCTCACTTATGAGAACAGTAAAGAGTTCAAAATATAATAGCTGGTGTTACTATAAATATTTTTTCCCCCAAGGTATGCAAAAATATCGCTCGGATACATTGGGATAATATACCAAATGCCACGGGGTTTTGTTCAAATAAATCTTGTATAGGGTTAATAGAGTGGAGTAGTGGATTGTCATATATGTAGATGACATATTGCATAGGTAGTGTTTTTATGTGAAGAATCCTAACTAATATTATAAATGCGAAAGTGAGTTTGTTTCTTCATTTGTTTGTTACCTCTTCACGTTTTACCTACTGAACCAATCTTCCTGAAATTTTGCATACACATAGTTGGAAGTACTGAGAAGGACATAGGGTATCTTTCATTCCGGGAAAAATCACTGTTCCCTTGGGAAATTCACGGGGGCGAAACCGCGGGCAAAAGCTAGTAAGAAAATAGTTTTAGCTGTGCGTTGTCTGTCAGTCAATTCTTCAACTATGGCTCACCTGTTGTCATGTCACAAATGCCCGAATTCCTGCACAGTGGAGGACTTGAACAGGCCAACGACAGGGTGACCAGGGTGGCCAAGTACTGGTCCAAATTGATTTGAATAGCCATTCCTACTGAACAAGAAGAAGAAGATTCCTTCAGTCACTCAGTGTTCAGATAATTATCAATATACATAGGTGGTCAGTTTAATTAGGGACACCAGTCGATTTTCATACCAACGAGGTCACTTTGAAGCTTTGGTTCAACGCCAGGATTGATCTGAGCTGTGATCTGATGATGGCTATCCAGGGATAGAATGGAGAACATCCAGACCAGTTATATGCTGATGCTGAGCATTCTAAGAGCTGTTTGGATATGTTTAAAAACACCGCGAAAATAGCGTTAATATGTATGGTAATCGTGAAACTCAGAAAGCTGAGTTGAGTAGCTCTTGCTGATCTGATCAGTTGGGTGTGTATAGCGAACTGGATGTCTTCCATTCTATCCCTGGATGGAAATCATCAGATCACAGCTCAGATCAATCCTGCTGTTGAACCAAGGCTTCAAAGTAACCTCGTTTGTATGAACCATAGAATCATAGAACCATAAAATTCGTCAGTTACCTATATCCTGAAGGAATATTTGATTATAATCAAATATTCCTTCATGATATACAAATTTAGCTTTACGTGGCTTGATGGGTGACTAGTTCTGTATAATTACACTTCTAGGCTGATTTGTAATTCACAATCGGCGTGTCACATCATACCAAACCCTACAAAGGGATGACAACTACCGCCAATAATCCCTGAATCAATGTAGGTACTAATATTGTGTGAAACTATAATGACAAAGCCACAGTAATCAAAATGATCCTATAATCCTATCTTACTAATATTATAAATGCGAAAGTTTGGATGTGAGTTTGTGAGGATGTTTGTTACTCAATCACGCAAGATGAGATGGATTTCAATGAAATTTGGTACACAGATAGAAAAGTATCGGGAATAGCACATAGGATACTTTTTATCCCGAAATTTTCACGGGAGCTTCCACGTATTTAATACGAAAGTTTGCATGTAAGATTCTATCTTTGATTTGGATGAATTTTGGTACACGAGTACAAAATTTGTATTACTAGCTGCATTCCAGGTCTCCGTTGTTTCTGCTGACGTTCCGATGGTCTTGCAACCATCATGTCCGTCAACAACGATGGATGCAATTCTATTAAATCATCAGAAACATTATACATTGAATTAGAAACATTGTAGCTTCATTTCATCATTATAGGTAGGTACTCAAACTATAAACAATAACTTATATTAATTATTTTGTTTTTAGACTACACACCAATAAAATTCTCTACTTTTTTTTCTACACACACTCGTGGCTTGTACTATTATGTATTACTAGCTGTCGCCCGCGGCTTCGCCCGCGTGAGTTTCGCTTAGATGAAAAATCTCTCTTGGAGCTTTTCATCAAATGTTCCAGATCTTCAATTTTTATACGTCAGCAGAAAATGCTCATCAGGTTGAACGACTTTTAATAAGGCGCCATTTCCATATATGTTATGGTGTAGCTGGTCTCTTGCAGTTCTTCATCAGATGTTCCAGATCTTCAATTTTTATACGTCATCAGAAAATGCTCATCAGGTTGAACGACTTTTGTTAAGGAACCATTTCCATAATTCTTATAGTTTAGCTGTTCTGTTAAGGTTCTTCATCAGGTGTACCAGTTTTCAAAATAAATTATAGCCTAAATGTTGCCCAGGCTTAATAGCTATACAACAAAAAAGTTTCATTCAAATCGGTTCAGTACTTTCGGAGATTAGCGTGATCATACATACAGACAGACAGACAGACAGACAGACAGACAGACAGACAAGAAATTCCAAAAAATTTTTTTTGCTTACACTTAAAATGAATAATAATTCATTTTAAGTGTCCCTCTATCCATTTCAGTCAAAAATACTAAATGTACAGACAAAATATTTTTACTGTTTTATTATATGTATAGATGTGCTCGTGGTATGCTTCACTTATATCATATTTGAAACAACTTATTTTTTTTTATACTATCATTGTCTCATCCATAAAAACCATTTGAACCAAAAGTACCTATTTAACACACTATGCGAAGTATTAATTATTCATCGAATCACAACATTAGTGATGGGTGTAACGTTACATCGACATCGATGTCGTGGTCGCGGGACGCGTTGGGCCTACATTATTAATGATTCATTTAGTTCGCACTAACCGAGAGGCCCTTTTGGTTTGGAATAGGGATGAGGGTCTGCTACTAGTCGATAATTTAAAAGACGTTATTTGTCAAGTATTTGTAAGACGACAAAACGGCAAGAATTTTGATTCACGTTTCATATTTAACGATTTAAGCGGTTTAAATAAGTACATAAGTTAATACACCCAGTAGCTTTCATACTATTTTAGGAGCATTTAATATACGAGTATGACAGTTTTTTTTAGGGCTATAAAAATCCATGATTTAGCTTAACAAGGCATTTGAGTTGATCGACCATTCAGTTTAATTTACCTGTAACGCAAAAGGTCACATTACCATTTTTTTTATTATAGTCTACATTAATATTTTCTAAACGTTACATAGCCTATATAGGGTTATGTTACGTGAGTAACCAAATAAATCTCCGACCTATATAGCTAGATTTAACGAATTATAGTAGAAAAAAGGAACTGAACCATAACAACCATTTTTAGACAGTCGTGTAAAAAGAAAAGAAGGCAGTGTGGAAAACATCGATATATCGATAAGGTCCCGTCCCTATCGTAGTTCAGTCAAGGCAATCACCGATCTGATAAATAGCGTTCACACGCAATGTTTAATCTTTGTCAGTAGTGATTCTGTATATTCTGTCCCTTTCTAGGGTTTATTATGCATAAACTATCAACTGTTGACACTTCTGTAATGTGTCTTGGAGTGTCAAAGATGCGTGATTTTGTTGCCGTCTTTATTTATGACCATCATTATATTTGCAAGCTATTGATAATGTCCGAGGGGCCGTCGACCAGTCGGGCGCCCTAGGTACCGCTGGAGCGATGAGGTTCTGAACTACCTACAGAGCCTCAGAGTGGAAAACTGGCGAGAGCTGGTGCAAGACCGCAAAAAAGGCGTCGTCATCTCGTGTCGGAGGCCAAGATCCACTTCGGGTCGCTGCGCCGCAGTAGTAAGTAAGTAAGTATTGATAATGTTTGAACATGATATTTGGTAAAACCACCTATTATAATTATGTACCCTTTTCAACGCAAATAAAGAATCATTCATTCATTTGAACATCCTCAAAAATCATACTTAAAAATCTCATTCGAATTTTTAATGACTTATATCGATTTCTGTGGTTCTGAGTTGTTTATAAGGTATTGCTAGCTGACTGAATATTTGAAAAAAAGAATGCGCTGTCAAGATGCAGCATGAAGCCCCTCAGTCTTGAGTAGTCTGTGCTAGGCTGTACCAGCGATGGGTTGTGATGGTTGATTACTGCGTGTAGCTTTACATAATGTTTATGTCATCTATTGTGTTTCCATGTGTAAAGTGTAGAAATATGATCCATGTGTAAAAGAGTTTGTAAATATAAATAAATGGGTTTTATTCTAAGTAGATAAGAGTATCCTTTTTCTATCTTTTCAAGTGTCTATTAACCATATACATTTATACCTACAGAAATCAGAAAAAGGATAGAATGTGCCAGCTGCTTCTCTTCTCGCGCAGACTGTAAAAGTCAATCAAAAGAATGGGTTTCTTGTCATAGGCGATAGACTAGCAAACTGTCACTATATCTGAATCTCCATTCCATCAATAAGCACGCTATTTAAGCGTGGCCTTTGAGTCCCAAGACTCTTGGCTCTGTCCGCCCCGCAAGGGATAAAAACGTGATGCTGTATGAGCTACTACTGTACTGATTATTCTCAATTCTCCAATTCAATATGGCGATCACCTAAATAGATACCCGCAATATTAACAGAGGCGTCACAACGACACGCTGATATTGGACGGCGAGACGTTTTTGAACGATTGTCATCTGCTGATGACGTTAGTAGGGTTGCCAACACAGTTTCCAATAAGTGTTATCGTATTTCCGCTCACTAGTTGGCGCTACTACCGAGTTTAGTCATGGTCAATGGTTACTGATGTGCCGTTCCCGAAATTTTCAAAGAAACAGCGGAAAAATTCTTGGAATTTTCTCGGAAATATTCTCGAGAACGGAAAATTTTTCTAAAAACCCGAGAAATTTCTAAGAATTTTCGAAAATTTTCAAGGGAAGAAATTTTCGGGAACAGGAAATTTCTCGGCGGAACATCGCTATTAATGGTACAATGTACAATACTGTCATTTGAATTTGACACATCGACATTGACAGCGTTGTACCATCTTACAGATGTCTATCCTTATTCGTATGTGCTGGAATCTGGTGAAATATTTGACCGCGATAGTCCCCATTGAAGATTTTAACTCTACTAATATTATAAACAGAAAATGACCAAACGAAGTACTGTCCACCCCCATAGACTTAATATATACTGGGTCACCCCTCTTTGTCCCCTTGGGGTGACAAATAGGAGTAAAAAGTTCGACTTGTGGCTGCCTAGTTAATAAGACAGTTAAAATTTCATTCAATTTCATGTATCCTCTTATCAATGTTAGGAGACAGATGAAACTTCATACCTGATCGTCCTCCATTCAATTTAATACATTAAGTAATGAGTGGCATTATTTTTACGAATACACATTGCATGTGAAATAAAAGCTTACTTACTTACTACTTACTTAATTTCCGGGCTCAGTGACCCAAAGTGAGTCTTGGCCTCCAACACAAGAGCACGCCAGCGTCTCCGGTCCCGCGCAAGCACGAGCAAGGCACAGCGTCTTCGCAGGCTTGGCCATGTTGTGAGAATGGAGGATGATCGAGCCGTGAAAAGATATAAAAGCTTGTAAAACTATTTTCCTCTTTCTGCCAGCCCTATTGAGTTTACGTGACATGTCCGAGCCCTTTTCAAAATGGCGGTTGTCACCCCGGTCACTACAATATTTGTATGTCTTTGTCCAAATGATATTATTTATTAGAAATTCTATGTCCGAGGGGGGATTTGACAGTTGCGTACATGTTGATATGTCATCTCGCAAGATAAATTGATACTGGGATAGTTTTGAACTAAACATCGGTCATTTGTTAATTTTGGGTTGACATACCTATTTCCTTCTCCTTGATCTATGGATGGCATGTTTGTTGAGCACATAGCTGATTCAATTATCTTAAGATTAAAATATATAAAAACGAAAAGAAAATTTTTTTTTTGATAGGTTTATAGGTGAAAAGAATAAAAGTTGTTGGCAATGCCCCGATGAACTCTAGATTAACCCTATAAGGGGGCTGCCATTACTATAATTATTATAATATACATACATACATACATAGAATCACGTCTTTATCCCTTACGGGGTAGACAGAGCCAAGAGTCGTGAGTCGTGGCCATGCTTAGCCGCACGTGGGCTCTCTGATAAAAATTAATTATTATTATAAAATTGACATAGTTATTAATTGTAGTTAGGCAATGGCAGCCCCGACAAAAACTATGGTTAAAACCGCAACATAACCTAAAAATATGGCCAATTCAATCTCTAAAGTAGACGAAATGACGTGAACCATTTACATACAACCCAATATCAAGAGGGTTGAAAAGGATGAGGAGAAAGCTTCAGCAATGACAAATAGTCGGCGGACTGGCGTTTTGACAATAAATAAGAGATATCTAGGAACACACGATCGCTGGATTTGGTTATAATAAATGACGATGGACGGAAGGGTTCGGATAAACATTAAAGAAAGCACAGAAGTTCATACTCATTTATTCTCCATTGCATTATATATGTATGTATGTTCCATCAGAGAGCCCACTATTCAGCTAAGCGTGGCCTTCGAGTCTCACGACTCTTGGCTCTGTCTACCCCGTAAGGGATAAAGACGTGATTCTATGTATGTACCCTAACACTATTTTTTTTTTTTTTATCAAAGATGGGTTGCTCTTGACCACAATCTTGTCTGAGGACAGAGATGAGGTCTACGATGTAGCGAAGCCTATTCACTCTGGTTATATAAAAAACATAAATAAACAATTGTCAGTTATAAACATAATCATATGTCTAGTCAGGCATTGCAATGGACGTGATCCCAAGAAATTTCTTGTCCGATTGTGCCCTAGAGAAGATATTGTACTCATACTTACCTACTTACTTTGATGGTTCAACGACCCAAAGAGTAATAAAGATAGCCTTCAATATTAAAATTCTCCACTCTTTCCTGTTCTGCGTCATTTGCTACTTCTTTGGAAGGCTTCATATGTCTATTATCTCTCCAGCAATCGGTGTCAATTAAACAAGTTTTGTGAATCTTTGGTGAAATTTTTGCATTGGCGTTTGCTTTGCTTCTTTACTCTATTCTGTACTCATTTTATTTTATAGTCCGACTTAGCAAGGATTATGCTAGTGATTGATAATGTTCGGTTTTTTGGGTTACAACGGTTTGACAGTTGACTGGCCTAATTGTGATGTGTTACGTATCTTGTACCACTATTTGCATGGGTTAATGTCCAAAACTGAAGTCATATAGTAACTAAGAAACGTGAAATCACGTTTCTGAGAGGAAGTCCTACCTCTCACGTAGTATATGTACTTGTGATTTGTTCTAACCACTAAATTAAGCTTCTTTAAATATTTTGAAAAAAAAAAATAATAGAAAGAAAATAAAAATATTGACGACCTCTGTGATAAACATTTGGGTCCTATGTTCACGTTTCTGTGTTTCTTGTATTCCCTGCTTTCCTGGTACCTAGTTCGCCACAAAAAGTATCCTTAGGCTTGTAATATCGTATTCTATCTGTATAGGTACTTTATTATTAAGTCATATTGCTGGTGTTTTCCATTAGCGTGTCTTGGCACACATAGGTCTCTGCCAGCATCTTCCATTCTGATCTATAATTTTCTTCTCCATATCGGCCCTCCCGTGTTTTTAAGGTTCTTGTGTATGTACTACTATTTTTCATATCCAGTACCACTCCACTTAGCAGGTTGAAGCGTTATTGAGAACAAACACAACTTTTGCGTTTATAATTAGTAAGTTTATTCTTTTAAAAATTTGGAAGAAACACAATAACCATTCCAATTGTGAAAATGCCCTCGAAATCGTGACATTTTCAATCTCCAAACTCACTCAGCAAAATTACTATTTTCAGTATAAATGTTCACCATTTCCTTGTAATATTATTCACGAGTATAGGGTGTTAATACCGGCTGAATTATTGGGCCGATCCCTCATATGACCCCTAGGCCCTTTCTGGATCGAAATTTGTCTTTTGACTTTTGAATCGAAATCCCTTGCCTAATGGCCGACATTTTATTTAAATGACGTGTAGAGAACATTGGTATAATAATTAGTAAACTATTAGAAACATAGAGTTTGGAATATTATGTGTCAATCCACGGGAAAAGGTACCTTGTGATCGTAAGCACTTGCGACATTGTGCTTATTATAAGCTAATTAAACTCGTATGATTTGTTTTCTGGACGACTTAAGCGCCAATCACCATAAGGTACCTTTTCCCGTGGATTGACACAATATTTTTTTTGACGGGTGACCAAATCTTTATTATCTCAAGCTCCTCCTTGCTTCAGAAGGCACGTTAAGCGGTTGGTCCCAGTTGTATTGTCGCTAAAACCCCTAGTTCACATTGGGCCATGGTCACGGCCCATCCGATATAGGGCTCTGAAGAACAGATTATGGCTGAAATTCACTCACATACACTCACTATCACTTATTTATCACACTTTTAGAGTTGAAATAACGTAAATAAGCGAAGGAGTGGAGCTCCCTGTCTGTGTTTTCATACAGTCAGCACATACTAAGTTGTATACTCTCTTCAAAACCAAAATGAATAGGCTGCTTTTGGGTAAGCTCGCTACACTGTAGACCTCATCTCTGTCTTCGGGCAAGTTTGTGGTCAAGAGCAAACCCATCTTTTATACATAAAAAATAAGTATATCATTCCTGAAATCGCTAACAACATGAATGATAAAACCACTGCAGTGGTTGAACACCAACCCTCAAGGTGGTGGGGGTGGTAGTTCTCCTTAAGGCGGTGTTTGTTTTTCTTTTAAGTCAAAAGCAATGGATTGGTAAGATTTTTTGTGTCAATATAGTTGGAAGTCTGAAGAGTGACATTGGCTGTTATTAGCCGAGCGGATCCGAAAAGCTAGTCGTAGTATAATTGCTCAAAAATCCTTGGTCCAAAGATACCCGGGCATCCATCAATCCCCGTATCACCGGTTATCCGGGTCGCGTCCGGTCCGTGTCACTCGCCCGGTCATTTATCAGAAACCCTTGCGTCTACGGGATTTGTTTAAGAAAAATGATGTCTAATTGGTTTTGTATTGTTTGGTTGGAGGTTTGGTTATAAAAATGGAGTATTTGGTATACTAGCTGGCGCTTGCGGATTCGCTCGCGTTAATCCTTTTAAAGCGAATGCCTACGTCATAACATCTACCTGCATGCCAAGTTCAGTGGTTTGGGCTGTGCGTTGATAGATCACTATGTCAGTCAGTCAGACAGTCACCTTTGAGTTATATATATATATAGATACAGTACGTCTTTATCGCTAATGGGTTTGACAGAGTCAAGACGCTGGTGATTACGTTTAGCTAAACAGAAAGTATCAATTTGCAAAGATAAAAATGTTTGGTCACTAGTATCAAGTGATGACACGATGACGTCATACGAAACGCTATAGAAGCAAAGGTTAAAGGAAGAAGGGGCCCAGGAAGATCAAGACAGAATTATATGTGACAAATAAAAGAAAAGTTAGCGTCGGGTCGTATCAGGAAGTGAAACGGTTGGTTGGAAATGAAAAGATTAAAATGGAAGGAACTCCACCGACAAGAGCCTCGCTCTTAAATTTGATGATGTTGAGACAGAAAGTTAAGGCTAACTAGAATGATTAGCCTCTATTAGTGGAATCTAGATACCAAAACTGCGAAAAGTAGCCATAACTTTTTATCCCGAAATTACACCAGAGCGAAACCCCGGAACGCCTTGTATACATACAAGGCGTTGGGAAGTTGGGAAAGTTAAGTTATATTATTTTACTCATTTCCATAGACACCATGCCAATTTTCGGGTATATTTTGTCTCCTATCTTCAAATATCTGAAGAATTGGATTAAATTGTTTGATAGTGTGTGTTATAAAATATTAAAATTGGTATACACCAATTTTAATATTTTTCTTTATCGAAAATTTGCTTTCGAAATTTGAGTGGCAAAAATAGTCTCAAAATGCACGAATAGCTGCCGTCGTCAACCAAAGAAATGTAAATCAAGATAGATCCTTCGCTAGGTTAGAGAAAAGAGAAGATATATTACATTGCTGTACGCTACGTAATGTTTTAAAAGAAATGTAAATATGTGTTTGTAATATATTGGGTAAAACTAAACGCAGGCGTTTCCTGTTATCGCCGCCAGGCGTTTCGGGGTTCTCACACTGCTAGCGTGGATGGCGTCGCGTGTGGTCCGCCATTGCATTGTCCCGGGGGATATCGGTTTGATTTTAATACGCGGAGCGGTCTCGCGTCTTTTGCTTGTTGTTTAGTTTGAGTGATAATTGTGAATTTCCTGTTTGTTAAATAACTATTGAATTTGTGTTTGTGAAAAACTCTGTTATTGTGACTTTTTCTTGTGAGAGGTGAAACGTGGCTGGCTGTTCACATCTGGCTGTTCCCGGAGTGAAACTACGGGAAGAAATCTATTTATTTGTCCTGGGGAATTGAGATCTCAAGGGTTAGGTAGGGTGATTAGGAATTCCCCTTCCCGAAGACACTCAAGTTTGGATCCGAAGAGAAAGAAGATTTAATTTGGTAAGTGTTCAATTGTAGTTAATTTATAGGTTAGGTTATCATATAGGGCCCTGTAGCTCCCTTCATAAGCTACGGTGGTAGCAGACTGCGTTAAGTTAGTTAGGTTTTAGTCGGGCAAACGTGGTGCCGCGTGGAGATTTTTTCCCGGTACTTATTTTTACCGGTGGTTTTTTCCCGGTGAAGTTCCGGTACAGAATTCTTCCCGCCGCTTCGTTTGTCCGGATTCTCGCTGCCACATTTTCTGGCAGCAGAGCGTAGTTGCTCTGCACATTTTCTGGTAGCAGAGCGTAGTTTATCTACCCTCTATTTGTTCGTTTGTAAAAAATAATTAATTGTTTGTAACAATTATTAGATTTTTCTTAGTTTGTTTGTATAAGAATATTTGTAACCTTTTTTGTATTTGTTTGCGGTTTGTACCGTGCGTTCCGGGTTTGTGCCATTCTCATACCTACCGCGGTTCTTCGTGTAGTTGCTTGATTTTGTTGTTTTTTATTTACCTTTTGTTATTTTTTGTTTGTGACTTGACGCGATGGCGAAGGCCTCCAATGCTAGGGCGACACTCGCCAACGAATTGAGATGGTTTGTGACGGCCGGAGGACTCCTGTCCCGGAAGGACAGGGAGGGCGCCATACTGCTAAGAGCGGATCACCTCCACTCACGATTGATTAGCGCGGAAGCGGCCATGGCGGCGCTTACCGAAGCCGATCTTACCCCGGAGGCCTACGCAGGTCACATGGCGGACATGGACCAGATCCTGAGTCTGCACGATGATATCGCGGAGGCGGTGACCGCAATAAGGGCGAGACAGGCTGGCGGACCAGCCCCTCGCACACCTGTTAGACAGGAAGGACCAGCGGTTACTGGTCGGCTCCCCACCCTTCAGCTGTCCCACTTTGGGGGTAGGATGGAGGAGTGGGTAGCATATAAAAATATGTTTGAGTCCCTGGTCGTAGCACGACAGGATTTGTCGAAGGCCCAGAAGATGGCCTACCTCCTCTCCACTCTTGAGGATGAAGCGCGGTCGCTCATCCAGCACCTCCGGGTGGAGGACGACCAGTACGATACGGCTTGGGAGTTATTGAACTCCCGCTACCAAAACTTACGTTTGTTAGCGGATGCGCACGCCGCACAGTTGATGGCCCTGCCCAAGGTGGCCAACAGGGCACAGTTGCGCCTGCAGTTGCTCACGCCCGTTACAGTGGCCTGTAACGCGCTCCGCACACTGGGGCTGCCGGTGGACCAATGGTCCTTTTTGCTGGTGCACATTGTATTGGGCAAATTACCCAATGACATCCGCTCGCGATTTGAGCGCGAGAATGCGGAACGGGATAGCACCACCCTACCAACATTCACTGACTTGGTGAAGTTTTTGGAGTTTGAGGCACGGGCTGCTGAGAATACCATGACGGACTCAGCGCCATCCAGAGCGCCTGAACGTAGGCCCTTGGAACCCTCATGGCGAGGGAAGCCCCCACAGGGACGGCAACCGCCACCGCGTGGAGCTGGTGTGCGGGTTGCACACACGGCAGCAGTCGCGGGGGACGCGGACTGCCTGCAATGTGGCCGGATGGGCCACAGCCTGCTGCAATGCAGGGACTGGCAGAGACTGCCAGTACAAGATCGGCGCCGCATGGCAAGGCGGCATGAACTATGCTTTTACTGTTTGGGCAGTCACTATGCACGTGACTGTCCCAGGGCCATACCATGCAGTGCATGCCGTGGGCTGCACCACGTGATGCTCTGCATGAACCGGAACGGGGATGGCCCCCGGTTGTTGAGGCAGGGGTCCCCTATGGGCGGGGGCGCTCCTGCGCGAAGCCCTCCACCATCGGACGGAGGACGCGGCTTCGCTCGTCGCACCCCCCCTCGGGAGGGGGGTCGCGTACCGGCGCGGGTCTTGGCGGACCGGGACCACGCGCCCCAAGGTCATGGCCAGTATGTGGCTGGCCAGGCCCCGGATGGGGCCCCCATGGGCGGGGGCCCTAGACCGGACGTGAGAGTGGGGACACCCCCCTCCACGCGGGTTGCCAATACCCAACACATGCAGCCGCAGCGGTTTTCTCCGCCGCTGCACGAGTACCCACGGCTGGAGTACCACCCGCCGTACCATATGTATGGCCGGGCCGCGGGTTACGCCCCCCCTCAGATGGGCATGTGCACTCGCCCGCCATATTATCCGGGTCAGTGGCGCGCCCCTGGTTTGGAGAGAGTGGGGAGCCCGTAACTAGCTTGCTCCCTTGCTGGGACAGAGCCGCGGACGGTTCTGCTCCCCACCGCGGTGGTCCGCGTATGGGGTCGTGGGGGGGAAGCCATTAATTTGAGAGCTCTGTTGGACTCAGGGGCTCAAAGCAGTTTGGTTACCACTCGAGTGGCACACCAGTTAGGTTTAGTCGTGGAAGACTCGCCTGTGCCACTTCTTGGAGTTGGTGGCATACAAGTGAAGTGTCTGACGGGCCAGACACTTGTCACCTTTTCTTCGCTGAAGTCCTCCACAATGAGGATCACGACTTCGGCTATGGTAATGGATACCATTGCGGGTTGGCACCCCTCGACAGACATACCGCCGGGTGTGTTGTCTTTGGTTTCGGGTCTGGATTTGGCCGACCCCTTTGTCTTTCATCCCGGCCCAGTGGACTTGCTCCTGGGCTCGGACGTATTGGGTTGGATTTTGTTGGGTACCCAGAAAGCTCTGGGTTCGTCTTCACTGATGGCAGTGTCTACTATCTTTGGTTTCGCCCTGATGGGCCCTGTGTTTGATAATAGCACCGTGGAGGAGCCACCGGTCGTCGCATCTGCGTCCTTGGCCAAGACCATGCAAAGGTTTTGGGAGGTGGAGGAGCCACCTATGAGTTCCAGGATGGATCCGGAACACGCTGAGTGCGAAGCCCTTTTTCGATCGACCACGGAGAGGTTGCCCTCCGGTCGGTTTGTAACTAGGTTACCTTTTGTTGCCTCTCGTCCTAGCCTAGGGCAAAGTAGGGCGCTTGCGGAGAAACGACTGCTGTCCATGGAGCGACGTATGCAGCGTGACCACGTACTTCGCGATAAATATATTGAATTTATGCGCGAGTACGAGGATTTGGGTCACATGTCTCCGGCTCGAGTTGATTGGAGCTCAACTGAGCATTATTTTTTGCCCCACCACGCGGTGGTGAAGGCCTCAACAGGCAAATTGAGGACCGTCTTCGATGGGTCCGCACCCACTTCGAACGGGGTTTCGTTGAATCTATGTTTGCATTCAGGTCCCAAATTGCATAGGGACATAATTGACATCATCTTGAACTTTAGAAGACATCAAGTGGTTTTTGGTGCGGACATCCGGATGATGTTCCGCCAGACAGTCATACATCCTGAGGACAGGCGATTCCAGTTGATACTCTGGCGTGAGCGCCCTGAGGATCCTGTGACGGTGTATGAACTCAATACAAACACGTATGGTTTGAAATCTAGTCCCTATATCGCCATCAGATCATTGCTTGAATTGGCAGAGCGGGAACGGATCCGCTTTCCCCGTGGGGCTTCCGTGCTGTCACGTGACTTGTATGTAGATGACGTGTGCACCGGAGCCCAAAGTATTGAGGAGGCCCTCCTACTGCGGGATGAATTGATTGAAATATTGAAGACAGGTGGCTACGAGCTACGTAAGTGGTTGTCTAATGAGCCTAAAGTTCTAGAAGGGATCCCGGAGGATCACCAACAGAACCCTCACCTGTTTGAGGATGTGGATGATCCCAACAGGATAGCGGTGCTGGGCATGCAGTACCAGCCGCTAACCGATATTTTCACATTCCAAGTGGACTTGGAAATACCAAAAGTCTGGACTAAGAGAACGGTGTTGTCCGTAATAGCTCGTATGTTTGATCCAAGCGGTTGGATCAGTCCAGTGATATTCTCTGCGAAGTGTCTTCTTCAGAGACTTTGGACTTTGGGCGTCTCGTGGGACGAGCCGCTGTTTGGCTCTCCATTGGATGATTGGCTCGAGTTGTTTTCATCGATTAAGGAAGTCAATCGGATTGCCTTGCCTCGTCGAATATTGCCCCCGGGAAATATCGAGCCAGCCTGCATGGCTTTTGTGACGCGTCGGAGCGAGGCTACGCCGCGTCAGTCTATATGCGGACAGTTGACGCCGATGGCCGGGTCAATGTCTCGCTTTTGTTAGGGAAGAGCAAGGTCGCCCCCATCAGGACTAGGCTGACTATTCCCAAGCTTGAGTTGAGTGGAGCTCACCTTCTTTCTAAATTGTTGCATCACGTTGCATGTGAGCTGGCGGCCACGGTCGAGATACGAGACATCTTCGCCTGGTCGGATAGCCAGGTCGCGCTTGCATGGTTGCGCGCGGCCCCACATACCTTGGAGGTTTTTGTTGGAAACAGGGTTTCCCAAATCCAGAATATCGGAATTGATATAACATGGAGACATGTGCCGGGAGAGCTTAACCCAGCGGACTGTGCCTCCCGAGGTTGTACGGCACCAGAATTGGTGTCACACCCGATCTGGTGGGGTCCAGAGTGGCTGATGGGATCAGAAACATCTTGGCCTGTCTGTCAGACAGACGTTACTTCTTTGAGTTTGACTGGGCTCCGTGTACATGCTGTAGTCGCTGAGACGACGTCGGAGCCGGATTGGCTACTTGCTCGGTATAGTAGCTTGGATAAGCTTCTGGGTGTTACCAGTTGGATTAAGCGTTTCATACATAATTGTAGAAACCCACAGGCAAAGCGGTTGGAGCCGATTGCAGGTGCAGTAAGAGCGCCGGAGCGCATTGTTGCATTGGGTCCGTGTCGTGCAGACCGGACGGTTTGAGTCAGAGCTTTCGTATTTTGCGCGACGGACGCGCTAAGTTGAAGGGCGCGGTCGCTCGTTTGAACCCGTACATCGACTCGGATGGGCTTCTTCGGGTTGGAGGCAGGCTCCGGAAGGCGGATCTTCCATATGAGACTCGCCATCCTCTGTTGTTGCCCAAGGGCGGACCCTTGGTGCAGCTTTTGGTGTCTGATCGACACATTCGTAACGCCGCATGCTGGGTGCAATGCTTTGTTGGCTATTTTGCAACGCGAGTTTTGGATTTTGTCTGCCCGAAGAGCAATCCGTAGTGTCCTGTTTCGATGTATTGCATGTTATAGGTTGAAGGCATCCACGATGCAACCACAGATGGGTGATTTGCCCGCTGATCGAATCCGGCCTTCGAGACCGTTTGACGGCGTTGGAACCGATTTTGCCGGTCCCTTTTCGATCAAGGCTTCTCCCTTTCGTAATGCCCGTATTGTGAAGGGCTATTTGTGTGTATTTGTTTGTTTGGCCACCAAGGCTGTCCATTTGGAGGTGGTATCGGCTCTGACTACGGAGGCCTTCGTCGCCGCGTTGGATCGCTTTGTTTCGCGTCGAGGTCTACCTTCCCTTATTAGGTCTGATAATGGCACAAACTATAAGGGAACTGTAAATTATCTTAAGGATGTTTCTGTGTTTATTGATAAAAATTGTACTAGTTTAAGTCAAATTGCTGCCCAAAGGGGAATAACCTGGAAGTTTAGTCCCCAAGTTGCCCCCATTGGGGAGGGATTTTTGAAGCGGCTGTGAAATCCGCAAAGACCCACCTCCGCCGCATTATCGGAGAAACGGCTCTAACTTTTGAAGAGCTGGCCACAGTGTTTTGTAAAGTTGAGGCGGTCCTCAACTCTCGTCCTCTCTGTCCGCTATCTCCAGATCCAAATGACTTGGAAGCTCTCACCCCTGGTCATTTTTTGGTGGGAGGGCCGTTGAATGCCCTGCCCGAATACCCGTGGAAGGATGAACGCGTATATCGGTTGTCGCGTTTTCAAATGTTGCAGCAAATGAGCCAGGACTTTTGGCGTCGCTGGTCGCTTGAATATTTGCATTTGCTGCAGCAAAGAGTGAAGTGGACAGACAGGACTGAGCCTCCCAGGGAGGGTGATTTAGTATTGTTAAAAGAGGCAAATTTGCCCTCATTGCTTTGGCGACGAGCTCGCATATTACGTTTGATTCTTGGCGGAGATGGCACTCCGCGTGTGGCTGAGGTGTTGGTCGACGGTTCGATTTTAAGGAGAGGTGTGACCTCTCTCGCCCGCCTTCCCGTAGAGTAAGCCAGCGGTCTGCTTCTCAGACCGGGACGGGGGGATGTTTGTAATATATTGGGTAAAACTAAACGCAGGCGTTTCCTGTTATCGCCGCCAGGCGTTTCGGGGTTCTCACACTGCTAGCGTGGATGGCGTCGCGTGTGGTCCGCCATTGCATTGTCCCGGGGGATATCGGTTTGATTTTAATACGCGGAGCGGTCTCGCGTCTTTTGCTTGTTGTTTAGTTTGAGTGATAATTGTGAATTTCCTGTTTGTTAAATAACTATTGAATTTGTGTTTGTGAAAAACTCTGTTATTGTGACTTTTTCTTGTGAGAGGTGAAACGTGGCTGGCTGTTCACATCTGGCTGTTCCCGAGTGAAACTACGGGAAGAAATCTATTTATTTGTCCTGGGGAATTGAGATCTCAAGGGTTAGGTAGGGTGATTAGGAATTCCCCCTTCCCGAAGACACTCAAGTTTGGATCCGAAGAGAAAGAAGATTTAATTTGGTAAGTGTTCAATTGTAGTTAATTTATAGGTTAGGTTATCATATAGGGCCCTGTAGCTCCCTTCATAAGCTACGGTGGTAGCAGACTGCGTTAAGTTAGTTAGGTTTTAGTCGGGCAAACGTGGTGCCGCGTGGAGATTTTTTCCCGGTACTTATTTTTACCGGTGGTTTTTTCCCGGTGAAGTTCCGGTACAGAATTCTTCCCGCCGCTTCGTTTGTCCGGATTCTCGCTGCCACATTTTCTGGCAGCAGAGCGTAGTTGCTCTGCACAATATGTAACACCTATTTTAAACTTTCAAGAAAATTTCAAATTTTCAAAGTTCTAAGGCCAGTATGGGCAGAGGATAGCAAATGGAGAAACAGTTAGGATGTGGAGTTAGAAGAGCTGATAAGGGAGCTTAACATTATGGACTAAATTAAAGCACAGGTTTCGATAGAGGCTAGTCGTGCAGTAAAGAAATTATACGTAGGAAAGCCTAAAGGTCAAAGTCTGGTTAGTCACCCGAGGTAACGCTGGATTGATGAGGCCAAGGAGGACCTAAGCGAGCTAAACGCCAACAATTAGCAGGAGGTGGCTCAGGAGTTCAAAATAAAGACACTTATTTTATCGGAGGCCAAGACTCTCTTGAAATTTTCAGGTTCTTTTTACAGCACTTAGAAAGGAATTTTGGAAATTCCACCCCTTAAGGGAGTAAAATGGGTGAAAAATAAATTCACGCGGGCGAAGCCGAGGGCAAAAGCTTGTATATTAATAAAGTTGCTATAAAATTAAACACATATTTGACGCTTACATTGACACATATAATTACCTTACAAAAAAACACATCGCCTTTACTCGCCGATCTAAGGACCTTCCCCTATTTGACAATATCAAAACGGCACATAAATAACATACTATGCGTCAAGATTTGCATGAGGGTAGCAATAATTTATGACCCTATATGAATGGGATTGCCATGTTTGATGTTTGCCTGTGGTTGTGATCGTTAGATTGATTGATATATTTTTTTTAAATGAAAGTAATATTACATTGTGTAACATGTGGTTTTGTGATTATGAATGAGTGATACAAGACATTAGAATCTCACGGGATAATATTTTGAAGTTGTTTTTATATTGGTATACTTCCAATGGCACTACATCCCTATGTGAGTCTTGGCCTCTTTAATGAGTTTCTTTCACCTATCACGCTCCTTTACCACTTTTTTTATCTTTCTTTGAAGCGGTAGTCGCCAAGTGGTAATGACACCCGCCTGAGGTCGGATAGGACCCGGGTTCAAATCCTACCTGTGTCACATGAGTTCGTAGACTCATGTATGCTAGTTTTCTCATAGACCTGCTTCCGGTGAATAAAAACATCGTGAGGAAACCTGCACATTGGCTGACTGTTTAGTTTACTAATGTGTATACGTCTACTGCCACTAGATGGCGGTAGTCGTAAGTCATGTCAGATGCTTTTAGGCGACTTGAATAAAATCTGACACCAGTGTTAGTAATAACACACTTGATAAGAAGAAGACCACGTTCTTCCAGTTTTTAAACTTGCTTATCTTCATAATATGGTCTTATTCACAGTCAGTTTTTAGATAGGCCTATCGTAATTGTTGGTATATCTCCGGGTTATTACAAAATGATGGCCTAAAAAGTTGGTGGAACACCTCTTCTCTTTTGTTTGGGTATTTAATGAGGGTTACGAAATACAACGTTTGCCAGATGGGATGTAGCCATTTATACTTCGTTTGGCCTACTGAGTATTTGGCCTAGGTACTAAGTTTTGTTCCTCATTAAAAAAAACTCATCCCAAAATTGCTTCCTTTGTCTCAATATTATTTATTTTGATAAACTTAGTGGGTCAGACAAAAAGAATAAAGAAAGAAAAATTATTTATTCTTTATTCGACAAAATATATTCTGAATACAAAAAACATACATTTGCTTAACACTAATTTTGTCTAAAAGACGACCAGCTCAGCTTAGTCCTATGCTAAGCCAAAGCGTAGATTTTCAGCTGGGCCTAAAGCTCCTCTACTTACTACCAGCCAGTTAGCTAAAGAATAAATCCAAATACTTAATCAGTAAGTTAGTAAGTAACTCTTAATTGAACCATGAATATAAATAGGAATACAATGTGTCTTAAAGGCTAATGTACAATGGCGGCCTTATCGCTACAGCAATTTCTTACAGGCAACCGACAGGTAGGACTTATAGATCATAGATCAGCAGGTATGACGCAGAACTAGGGTTAATAAATACAATATCGAAAAATACTAATAGTTATAATATGTACTTTATGTATGTTAGTCATGTTCTGTATGTATGTATATGTATGTTACAGTATGTCATGATATATTTATTCTGTGTTATAGACTTAGAGGTCCGAGTTGCCCCATGGTGCCGTATGGTGCCGGCTATTGCAATGTAAAACGCCATGTGTTGTCACGTGAACCGGACATCGAATGCGCCCGTTTGACCGGATAATCGGTTTGACCGGATCTGGGTAACGGTGCGCGTTCACTAGACTTCGAACAGATTTATTCCAGTTTTTTTTATGAGCCAGTAGGAATAAATATGAGAATCGAGATATTATGTACTAGTATTTCGATGAGAAAAAGTTATTTTATTGTATTGTAACTTTGCCCTCGACTTTGCCCGCGTGAGTTATGTTTATCACCCATTCCATACGTCTGTCTACGATTCATATTTAATAAAAAATATTATTTTTATAAAAGTTGATAAAGATGTGACTATTACTTTGTAATATTATTCCGAAGAAAATATGAAAAAAATAACATTTTTAAGGGTTAGCAAACACACCTACACCTAACTTTGACACCTTTGCTACTCTATAACTGACCAAAAGTCGCCGCCGTGTATCTTGCAAATTCGTAGGCCTATCTACATAAACATGCATGATTATAAAGTATCTATAGAAAAACTAACAAATGGAAAACAACCTTTACAAACCTGTTCAAATCCACACCGATGTATGAGCGATTCAGCAAATGCATTCGACAATATTAACAATGCGCTTTTTACGAACAAAAATAATCCTTATAGTCATAGCAATACGATGTAGTTTTTAGAAACAACCGTTTTTCACGGTTTAAATCATGATTGTGAAGCATTGGGCCATGACGTCACACGTGGTGTTAAATTTATTATTCATCCCTTAGCATGTAATATGAAGAGGTGCAAATGCAATTAATAGAATCAATCGAAATCGCAGTAATACAGGGGGGCGATTCTACTAATTACATAAGTAGATGTCGTGTCTCAATGAGCGATTTTCTGACAGCTAAATTAAAAAAGTCTCCACAGATAGCGTTTTATATGAAAGAGCCGAGTCGTAAAATAGCTGAACCTATATGGCGCGCTTTTTCCTGTCAACCAGAGGCAGAAAAAAAATCACCTAACAGTTTGACAGTTGCACAAATCACAATATTGATACTTTTTAGATGTTTTACTAAGTTTCATTAAAAAAAAAAACAATCCCGTGTATTTTCGCTTTTTGTATGGAACTTTTTCTCTCGCCTTTACTTAAGCGCCATCTATGAAGTCATCTGGAACTATTTTTTTTTTATTTTGCGTCTCGGAAAATCCCTCAACTTATAATATATGCCAGTATATTTATAAGTCTATGGTCTCAAGAGCCAAAGAGATTGAACTAAAGCGACAAGATCTCTGTAAGACTTCTATGTTTTATTACGATTTCTTTGGCTTCTGAGACACAACTGAGTCACGATATAGTACGTTTGTAATAAGTAGAATCAAGGGCCTGGTCTTCTCCCTAGTTATGCTCGAGTCGAGATACTAAGAAAAAGAAGAAGTGAATACAGCAGATAAGGGAGAACCAAGTCATACGTATTTACTATTCTTCCAAACTTCTTTCTTTATAATAGTCGACATCTCCACAATTTTTTTTTCTTATTTCACTTCACTTTTTAATTTTTATGTCGAAAAGTCTAAATTAATTTTAATTTATTTAGCCGCGCGAACCGGTACAATTTGGCGCCGACTGGCTGGGTCGCCATGTGAAGATGGACGACTGAATTAAACGAGCATTGGATTTAGATTCAACCATTTATTCATATTCTACATCCAACTTAGGCTACTTACTACACCGCACTGGAAACGACCTGGCCGGCTCGAATACCGCTGGAGAGGCGAAGTCCTAATAGAAGAGATCTAGAAGCCCTACAAAGAACTGATTGGAAAGAAATGGCCAAGATCCTTTTTTTTCTATAAAAGATGGGTTTGCTCTTGACCACAATCTTGTCCGAGGACAGAGATGAGGTCTGCGATGTAGCGATCTTACCCAGTAGCAGCCTATTCACTCTGATTTTAAAGAGAGTCAGGTTGTATGTCCTCCTGTCTATCCTCTTTGGGTAATTGACCCATCAAAGATTCAATCCTATAATTAGTATGGTACACATTACAATAAAGTTGACGCGATATTATACGTCGGGTC